>CM071862.1:26325490-26345308 GCA_036759665.1 Gynandropsis gynandra | reverse complement strand
CTTAGTTGTTTCATCTATGCAATTCCCGGTATCCCGTACACCCGTAGTGTTTGCCATATCCGACTTTATCCCCAACCTAGTATAGTTGTCACCATTTAGGATAGTTTAGGAATTTAGGATCACATCCCCTTCTTTCTCTTTTCGTCTTAGTTTAGTTTTGTTCTTAGTTTAGCTGCTTTAGTCCCTAGAGATCGACCCTAGTACTACACGATCCGTATACTTGCGGTGAAGAGGTCTAGGAATAATTATAACTCGTGTTTCCAGCACATCAGTAGGCATAGAATTCTCGCATTGTAACAAATGCCCTTCTGATTTTTTTACCACGTTCGACGTATGGTATGTCCTCATGGAATTCAGATTGACCATAAGGGAAAAGCAATGGATATTGTAAGCTCATGAACAATGGATGGAGGTCGCTGATTCTATATAGTTGGTCAGACGGTTTCAATTGCAAGATAACATCTCTTTCTACAGAAGTTGAGGAAAGATCACCAACAATTAAACCAACAACTTCATCGCCGGTAGGTAAAGCATATTGTCTACCTTTCATCCGAGGCTCGATCAATCGTAAGGAAAAGTCAGCTGTAGACCCAGCCTCATAACGATCCCGGACTATACGAGAAGTCTTTGCCAAGTGATTATGCTCATCAAGCATATGCATTAGGCGTTCTACTATGTTCTCGTCTAAACTGTCCGAAGTTGTTGTACGATGTAATGTTTTTATACGGTTACGTACCTCATTTGCAATATCATATATGTAGAGTTGGGTAAATTTAGGAGGGTTCCCTTCAACCGGCAAAAGTGAACCGATCTGGTGGTGATTTTGACCATGGATACGAAAGGTGACCATTCCCCATGTAACAAAATGATCGATCTTTGCATCGATTGATGTGAATGCTAGGATTGAATTATACGCTCGAATATTTGTCCGAAATGGAAGTGATGTATCTAGCAATTCTTTGAGAAGAGTTGGTAGGTTGGGGACCCTTGGAAAACGAATGTGCCCTTGGCTGCAACATAAGGTAAAGATAGTTGCCCATGGTTGTGTTTGGTAGAAATACTCTCGGACTGCCAAACTAATGCGTCACAGTGTTGGCATTGAATGATAGCATTTTCCAAACTAACGTCCGATGTTGTCAGGCCTATGTATATAAATAGCATTTAGATGTTGTTATACCAATCATGATAATATACGAGATTAAATGTCTGTTGTTAGGTAATAGTAAGGCATTTTCATAAGCAAACCTCCTTGTTGCGATGGCGATGGGGGCTGTTTTAAAGTCAATGCGTCGTAACCTATAAAGTTTTTTTGAAAAAAAATTAATGTTTGAGCATATACCTTAAAAATTTTGAAGAGGAGGAAAAATTTTGATTCAGTAGATGAGAGATTACCATTACGACTATGCATTTTGTGTTTGACCATGATTAGTGTTCGACGTATATTTCGTGCCGCTTTAGCGTTTCCTGGAAATCCATAAATGGAAAAATTGTAAATATATAAATTTTTTATATGGACATAGCATGTCATTTTGACGCACCATTCTAGAAATGAATCATCAGTAGCAAGTTGTAAAATTATTGAAGGAGTGATTTTCCAAAGTTTGTGTTACCTCTTCTGAGGCGGGCTTGCTCGGAGTCAATTTCTAATGGAACTGCGGCCTGGATGGTCTTTCTTGCGAGCCACGACGGTTGCCTGTAAGGGAAAAATTTTTGGGACGATAACAATAGTTATCATATAATAGAACAAAACATTTGGGAAAAATGTGGATTATCGTATAAATAAAAGTGCAAAAATATTAAGGATACCTCTAGCCTGATAGAATCGCTTACGAGCCGTCATAATAGCTTTTCGCATTCTCCTTGCAGTCCTGAATGTTTCTACCATTTAAAGTGTAATATATAGCAAGATATTAGGTTTCACGGTAACAACACAGTTAATTCATGCACGGTTGAGATCAAGTGTGAAAAAATTATTGTGATACATTAGGTTAACTTAAAATTTAATAGGGATATGAAAGAAAGACCTTTCCACTAGACTTCAAATTCTTCAACATTTGATATTTGTTGTATCTGCAACATGTATTTTTGGGAAAACCATGGAAGATTGTTTGCTGCTAAATGAGAAGCATGCAATAGATAACGAAGCGTGAAAATTATTTGTAAATGTTTATAGTATTCAATACGGAAAAAATTCAAAAAAAAAGTAAATTCATATTTTCTATATAATATTAGATTATACGGTTAGGCTTCCTCATTTGATAATTGTTGTGTTAATTAATACCCCTCAAACACCTGCATTATTTTTAAAAATACAAATTTAAAATTAACAAAAGAAAAAAAGGAAAAAGAATGCAGAAAAATGTAAAAAAAAAAAGCAAGTAAAGAAATAAGGGTACATAAACAATTAAAAAAGCAACCGTTCAAGCACAGAGGTTCCATATAATTTTTTTGGGAGCTGAATGCGTGCCAAAAGCCGACCGGAGACCTAGCGCCCGACGTGACCCATAGCGCGGCATAAGCAAGGAGGTATGCATCGCTGCCGGTCCGACCCCATCTCCAACGGTGCCGAGAATCATCGGGTGAGGCGTCCATCACAAGTCGGAGATGAGACGCAAAAGGGGTAAAATCACCGGCTACCGTCGATGGGGCGAACCTAAGAGGCTTCGAATCAAAGGAAACGGCGGGTTAATTGGTTATTAAGAGGTACGTAAGGTGGAGATTAGGCGTAACCGGCTTCTATGGCCGTTTGCTTTACCTTTTCCACTGCGGTGACTGTTTGATTTTTTTGCTCGGACTCGAACTGTATTTGCGGAGGGTATGGTGTGGCTGGTAGGCTGGCGCTTGTTTTGTTGTGCAAGTAAATGGCAGGCTAACTCTAGGGCGGGTGTAGGGTAATTGGGTAGAGGATGGTGATTTATAAATGCACGTTTGATACGTAGAAAGCTAAATTTTCATTTTCTTCCCAAAATTTCCAGCAATGAATCTACTGTTTTTAAATAATGTTTCCTTTTTCTACAACAATCAGAAATAGGAAAGTTGTAAAATGTGTACATGGGAATAGTTTTCACTCCTCTTGCCATAAAAATTTGCAACGTTCATTGGTCTCAATTGTCACTGATTCTGTCGTACAATGCTTTGTTTTTAGATTTTATGTCTGAATGTTGAAATGCTGATACCAAAGTTTGCTAATTGATCCATTTCCAGTCCCAATTGTCACGAAAAAAAACACTTACAGCAAGCATCGACAAATTCGTCCAATGAAGCTTCACAGTGAGGTCTATTTCTCTCTTTCTGTCTCTCATATTTTTATTACGTATACCGTATCTGTTTCTTCTTCTGTTGTATATTACCCTCATCAATGGCGACTCGTCTAGACTTAGATGCTGATATTATGTTGTTCACTTGGAGAACATATGCCAAGGGTTTTTAGTCTTGCTCTTTGTATCTTTGATGACGTGGAATTTAACTTGTTTTTCTAATTAATTGTTATTAGATGAAGTTGATGCCATTCCAATGAGAATTATATATCAAAATGGAAGAAATCCTTAAAGAATTTTACAAAAAAATAATATTGAAATCCTTAAAGAATCCTTAAAGAATCTTTGCTGGTGCTCTCCAGCTGATTCTCCTGCAATACCTAGCGCTACTCTTGATGGTAGTTCAGGTGCTTTATAATAATTTTATTGGATTCATGTTTCAATTACTTCAAATTTTTTTAGGAATCCATTGCTTGTCGATCTGGGTTGTGCTGAAATCCATAAGATTGCTCAACTTGTCCAGAGAATGAAGTTAAGGCATTTACTCTCTCAATATCTCTACTTGTTGTTTATATTTATTTAAAAACTAAGTGTTTTCGATTAATATTAAATGTGTGCAGTCATTCATGCTCAGTTTTCGATCTGGGATTTACTTAAATCCATAAAATTCCACTGCTTTTAGATTGCTTGGCTCTTTTATGTTTCGGGAAGAGAGACCTTTGCAATGGGATTTGAATGAAGCTTTCGGTACCTCAGTTAGGCCTCTTGGCAGCATGCACACCAAGAAAGAGGTCTGATTCTTCTTTTCTGTTTTAACTGCTAACGCATATGGATCTCGGGAGCTAATATTGGAATGATGCATTCTTTTTTCTTTCTCTCTAAATGATAGGACATCAGGAGCATTTTCATCAGAAGGGGCGGTGTCGATATGGGCCAAAGCCACGATCGATGTTCCCTATTGTATCGCAGGCACACAATGCCTTATCGATGTGGTTTGTGCCCTTAACTTCATTCTTAGGTGGTTGTCCAGGAACCGGGTTTTTAGCCATGATGTAAACTTATACCTCAGATATATATATATATATATATATATATATATGAATTGGAATATATATATATATGAATATTCTTCGAGTATGCTTATCGCAGTAATTTCCATGTCTTCTTATGACAGTTTGTGTGAGTCATCGCTTAAATTATAGGGACTGTGTTGTAATTGTTCCGCTTGATTGAACCTCAAACATCGACTGTGGTGTTTCCATTGGAACAATATGTTTCTCGAACCATAAATCATGTTTACTATAGAGCTTGTTCCTCACATTTATGATTTTCTTATTGTTTTGCATTAGATTGTTGGAATTTACACTATGGCGCACAGTAACGAACCAACCATAGATGGTGTCCTGCAACCGGGGACCAAGATGGTGACAGCTGGGTATTGCATGTATGGAAGCTCTTGCATGGTATTGAAATTAATAAAACACCCATAATAATCTGATATTGCAGTTTTTTGATTTACGGTAAACTGCATCGGTTTTATTGAATCTCAGCTTGTGTTGAGCACTGGGACAGATGTCAATGGATTCACCCTTGATCCGTCTCTTGGAGAGTTCATACCAAAGCACCCTGACATAAAGGTAAATGGATTCACCTTGGTTCTTGATTTTCCAGATGGACTTGTCAAGATTTCTTAGTCTGTGGAAACAGATGCGGAAGAATGGAAAGATCTATTCCGTGAATGAAGGCAATGCTAAGAACTGGGATCGTGCAACTCCAGTGTATGTTGAAAGCAAATTGTTGCGTGACATAAAGTGCATCTGGTTCTGGTTACTCATACATTGTTATTCATGTTCTGTTTTTTCCACTGGTCTAGGTATGTGGAGAAATGCAAGTGCCCCGAAGATGGATCATCCGCGAAGGTAATGTAAAATTAGCATAGGAAGGAGTTAGAAAGGTGAATCTAAACGGTGGAAGTTGTTCCCTATGAAATGTGAAGAAGAACAGGTTATATAAAATCAATTTTCATGTGAGGCACGGGTTATATTAGCTAAGCAAGATGAGAGTAGCCTGATGGATGCATTTGTTGCCTTTCTCTAGAGCTTATATGCTGAAGTATAACAACTAATATTATTGTTAACAATAATATGACAGGATGATGGTAGATGGATTGCTAACGATAGAAGCAGAGAGGGAAGTGTTGGACAAGAAACTAAAGAAGAATGGCAAAGTAAAGTCTCGAGTATAAATAGTAAGTCATCTATATTACAGCGTTAATCCGTGATTGCTTTTGGGTATGTTATGGGTATAAGGTAACAAATGTGTAGGAGGAGAAAAAACTGGAAAACAAAACTGGAATACTTAATTATATGAAGTCTGAAAAACACAACGGGAAAAAAAGTCTGAGTTGCAAAAAAAAAAACAAGATAGATAACCGTCTAATCCATCAAACTTAGAAATGCACTTTGAGTTCACTCAATGCGTAGACGCTTCCCACGATCCACACCCCTTTTTGTTGAATGATTTGGCTGTTCAACAATGTCACCATTTGGTTGCTCAACCTTCCCAACAGAGTCACCGCCTATTTGGGTGACACCTTCAACCAGGCAGGGAGTTGACAACTAAAACATAAATGATAAAAACAACATTTGTAAGATAAACAAAACAATATTAATAACATATTTATATAATACGAACGCATATACCTCAACTAATATAGATTCGTCTGCTGTAATGGGCGAGCTCTCTAAAATGCGCGCCATAGTAAAATTTTGGTGGAGAGGCGAAAAATTGTAGGAGGTTAGTTTGTTTTGAAATGTAAAAGTTCGGCCAATGATATCCTTCAAACATTGTGGGATGGCAATATCATCGCCCGCAACCTAATCATAATTAAAGATGAGGGTTAGGTTCCTGCAATAGATGTGGGTTAGGCTCCTGAAATGGTTTGAAAATCTAGGCTCACATGTGGGGAAAAAATAGACCTCATCAGTTAGTAGGTCGACAGCTTTTTGGTTGGTGATTTTGGTTATATCACGATCAAAGGCCACTAAAGTTGCTATTTTTGTACCATCACCAACCTTAAATTCGATTCCAAATCTGGAAAAAAAAATTTGTGAGATGCAAGACTTATAGGATATAACAAACATAGGAAAAAGGATGAAAGTCAGCATACCGTGTAACTCCAACGGTGTTACTTGCTTAGCAATTAGTTCAAAACAACGAATCTGCAGTGTGCTTCAATTTTCGTGAACATTTGGCACAAGCGATGTAGCTCCAACTGTTGTTGTTCAGCACATCAAGAATGTGTGCATTGCAGAAAAATTCTGCTTACTATTGGTATAGAAAAATATGAGCAGCGAACGTATAATAATCAGGCTAGGCAATGACATGACATAAAGACTACCTTATGGTCAGACGTAGTTACATACGCAAAAAAATCTAAGATCGAAACAGCTTCGATCTTCACAACGTTGTTGACTCGAGAATGGCTGCTGAGACCATCATCAAAGCCATCCTTGATGCTGCAATGGAAAAATAAATAGATGTTATCTGGTAAGGTCCTCGTATAAAAACAAACATATATATATATATATACACAGCATGAAAAAGCAGCTATTTCTGGGAAAAAAAGGCATTGTATAAAATGAGAAGTGTAATTTTTTTAGATGGCTTTTTACCTCTCAATGAAGGCCCCCACACATGCAGCATCGCCAGGAAAATAAAACCGGATGGTCGAGGTGGAATTCAGAAAAAGGGAACCTGAAAAACAATGGGTAAACCATAATAGGTAGAAAGTGATGGCAGAAAAATAGAAAACAAAGATACAAACCTCCAACAAACTTAGGATTGACATTGGAAACAAGAATAACTGAAGGATTTCCGGCATAATTTTGTAGTTTCAAATGGAGATCGATAGCCTTTTGATCCCAAACGGTTATGGTAATATCCATACCGATAAAACGAAAAATAGTGAATTGTAAGTAAGACTGAAAAAAAATCAGTAGGAAATTTGGAAAAACAATCTAATAACATATCCACTAAGCTGTAAACGTAGCATAATTCGTTGGATTGCATGTTTATCTTCAGCATTGAAGTCCTTTATAGAACAAAGTCGGCCAATTACATCTAAAAAAACAAAAAAATTTAAAAAATGAGTCAATATAAAAGCAAAGCGAAACGGTAGGAAAAAAACAAAACATACCTGGGAGATAAGTGTTTGTGTTGGCGAGCGATGTTAGTTCCTCATACGTTTTGAGGCAGAAAAGCTCATGTTCAAACATAGGAGTCGTATCGGTGAATTCAAACAGTTTGGTCATTACGGTAAGACGTATAGACACGTTGGAATCAGCTACTTTGTAGGTTTCGTTGCTCCGAACAACTTCAAACCCTTCAAACTCTAAGACAGCCCCCTCCTTTAAAAGGTGTTCAAACCGACTATACAAGACTTGACTTACTAAACCGTGGAGCAACGATGGCTGAAAAAAAAAGGAAAGCATGTCGATACACAACAAGTAGAAATGAACACAAACTGCGAAGACAGATAAAAAGAATTGAAAGTATTCCCATTTCAGTAAGGGCATATGAACCCTAAGGCATTGGAACCACATTATACACAAGCGAGACAAAACTGAAATCTCAGAAGAAAGGATCCCAAAGAATCGATCTTTCTTTTAGTTTTTGAATCATGATCAATGTGTCTCATTACTAATGGAATCAAATCAGAAGATCCTTTCAAATTGATGATTGTGTCGATTTCAACTCCAATAAACTTTGACTCTGAGCTTTCAAATTGATAATCACTTCAAAAGGAGGAGAAACAAATGAATAACCCTCGAGGTGGAGAAACAATCGGAGGGGCCCAACAACAACCAAAAAACATACCTGATTATCTTGCTGACGTGCTCAGGGGGCATATCCTGTTTCCGAGTCTCCACGAAAACAAACTTCCTCTTGTCGGCATAACGTTTCGAATTGAGTTGCAGCCATTTCCTGGCCTTCTCCTCCAGCTTCGCCTCATCCTCCTCGGGCGTAGGTTTCGCGGTAGGTTTTGGATTAGGAAGAGGCGGAAGAGGGGTGTAAGAAGGGTGAGCAGATGGAGGTGGCGGAAGCATGGAGTCGCCAGTACCAGGAGGAGCAATGGGGCGAGGGTCGTTGTTCCACATAGCTTAGGAGATCAAATCAAAACACAAAAAGGGAAAACCCTAGAATCAAAAACCTTCATCCAAATATCTGAAAATGGTTTAATCATCGTCTGCGGCATCGCTTCCTCTTCTCTGCTTCGCTCATTATCAGTCTATCCGGCTTCAGTATCCACCACCGATTACCATACCTCTTTCCAGCCGAACTCGTTCTGCCCCGCCTTCACCCCCGATAAAGGGAAAAAAAGATGAATTTTAGCCTACATCTTAGAAGCAAAAAAAATAGGAAAACTTACAGTTGATGATCCGAGAGCTCATGATAGAAACCCTCATGCGCCATGGAAGGAGCAAAAAAACAAAGGATCGCCGAAGAACAGTTGAATGAAATCAGAGGGTGTCATGATAATCGCTGAACTAGGTAAGCAACGGAGAATACTGCTTTCGATTAGTCCTAAATCCTGATAATATAATTAGAAACCCATCAAAATCAAGATCTTTGAGGTTGGAAATCAAAGGAAATATATATTGAATTACAGAGAAAGAGAGAGAGAGGCTCATGCGAGCTGAAGCACCATGAGGGATCGTGAGAACAACATGGTCGTTCCCATTCCAATCTTTGGGGAAATCGGTGGCTGCGAGAGGCAAACGGAGGAGAAAAAACAAAGGATATCCGAACGTAGACCAATTGGATCGCTGGTGAGGTGAGGAGATGGTGGCAGAGGGAAGAGATAGCGAACGGGCAGCGGGAAAAAGAGAAAAATTGTTGCGAAGTCGATCGCGAGGTAAGGACATCGTGGGTGAGAGAGTGCAGATCGTGGAAGAGTGGGGAGAAGGTGGAATTAATGTTGGTGGCTGAGGTGGAGGGCTGAAAGGCGAGAAGCTCTGAGAAGCTACCAAAAACTTGTCTTTTTAATATATAGATTTTAATATCGAAGTGATAAAAAATAATTATTTAGTTATTAGAATAGTCGATCTTTATTATTTTTGGATTCGAATGGGAAATATAGAAAAAAATAATAAATCCATGAGCTCCATTTTTATTCTCCTTCCCAGGTTTTTTTGGTAGTATTTTCTAGTGAAACACTTTATTCATTAAATAGCATTAAGAATATATATTATTATTACATAATAAATGTTTTAATTATATAGAAGAAAGTTGATGTGTTATTGGATAGTGACTCTACGTACATATAATTATATCTTCTTGGAAAAATGAATGCTACTTTACAATTTTTCACATATTCGAAATTTGAAGAGCTCAGTGATGACGTTTAATAGGAAGAGGGTTCTCGTGTTTAGGGGTGGGTATTTCGGGTTATCCGGATAGACCTTATCCGAAAAATCCACCATGAGATAAATGGGTTTTATAGAAAACTCATATGGATTCAAAATCTAAAACCTAAATGGGTTCAGGTCAGTCTGGGTTGGGTTCGAAAGAACCCGAGAAACCCGAGGAACAAAAAAAAAACTAAACCCTAACCCTCCTAACCTAAACCGTGAGTCTGTGGTCTCCCTCTCTCAATCACATCACACGAATGCACGACATCTCCTGTAATTTTTTCTCAAATCGCCTCCTTCCTTCCCGTCCATCGCTCGCCCCTCATCCTCCCGTCCGTCGCCCCTCCTCCTCCCGTCCGTCGCAGCATCTTCAGCATTGTAAGCCTTCCTTCCCGTCCATCTCCCCTCATCCTTCGAAAATATCTTCCATTCTACTCCAATCCTATTTTAGTATCTTGGTAAATTGGTCGTCTTTATCCTATCATTTTATGCGTAGAGGTACACTGTAAAACCAATGTTGATCATTAACAAAGACACCACAGATGGAAAGATGGTCGAAATCTTGATTTCTGGGTAGTAAGATGTTGAAAGTGGAGGAACATATTTTTCGATGAAGAGCACAGTGGACTTTTTAATTGTTGGTTTCAGTCAGTAAAATGATCTTTTATCTATATGAACTAGAGCTATTACTAAATTTGGAACCCGAATTATCTGTTTAAACCCGAATTACCTGTATTTAAATAACCCAAAAAACTCGACGAACCCGAAGAACCCGAGAACCCGAAATAACCCAAATATAACTTCGTTTTTTTGGGTTCAATGTTTCAAAACCCGAACAACCTGAACCCAACCTAAAACTCGAGGAACCCGTCCCGAAAATCAAATGGGTTATTTTGGATTCAATTTTTTAAAACCCGAGGAACCCGAACCCGAGAAACCCGTCCCGAAACCTGGATTGCCCACCCCTAGTCGTGCCTTTATTGAAATCAATTGAATTGGATGGAGATATCAAACATATAAATGAAGAGCAAGGAATAGATCTTTAGTATTATGAATCTTATGATGGAGATATCAAACATGTTAAAAGTCGTCGAATGTTGAAAGGTTCTCTTTATTTTTTCCGTTGTTCTTCTCATTACAGCAGAATCAAAGATATATATATATATACGTAGTTTGGTACAGTTTTTTCATATTCTAAATTCTTCGTATTCTGAAATTAAAATATCGAGAAGATAAAATAAGAATACTTCGTATTCCACACCTAGAATATCGATTAGTGACTCTTCATATTCTCTAATATTCCTCCACAAGCTCATATGTGGTGACACGTGTGAGATTGAATAATCTCCAAACTTCGTCTTAAATGGATGTTAATCTTCAAACTTCGGGAACTCCCTCGTATGTCAAAATCTTCAAAACGGTTATATAACCAACCATGGAGGTAATCAGCAATATATCCTTCTGCGGGTCTTCAAATCTTCAATTGGTTAAAAAACCCAACCGTAAGGGTCATTGACTTTATATCTAGTCGTGTGTCATCAAATTATTTAAACGGTTAAATACCCAACCATAAGGGTTGTCGACTATATACACAGCCATAGGTCATCAAATCATTGAAACGGTTAACTACCCATCCATAAGGGTTGTCGGTTATATACCCAGCCGTAGATCATTTCAAATTTAGTCATGCTTTCTCTAGCATAAGACCGAAGTATCACACAACGCGGACATCCATGTTGACAATACTATTTTTTTTTTTCTTCGGAGAGAATGAGATAAAGAGACAATATATAACACAAAATCACCATCGTCGTCTTTATCATCATCGCCATCTTCATTATCGGTGACCATCATAATTCACGGAACTCCAAAAACCTTAAACCCTAAAAGTTTTGGAACCACGCTCTAATACCATGTTAAATGATCGTCTAATGTTGAAAGGTTCTCTTTATTTTTTTTTTGTTGTTCTTCTCATAACATAAAAGTATATATGTATATATATATATATATATATATATACAAAACACACATATATAGTTTGCTGCAACTTTTTGTATTTTAAGAGTTTCGTATTCAGAACTTAGAATACCGAAAAGATAAGATAAAAATGCTTGATATTCCGCATTTAGAATACAGAGAATTGGCTCTATATATTCTCCAATATTATTGTTTATAAAATTTTAAAACACTATATTTTGTTAATTGGATTTTTTATTATGTTATATATTTTTTAGTCAAATTTCAAGACTATGTTTTGCATCTAAAATCTATACGTTGGTCGATCACTCAACTAGTGAACCTGAGTTTATTTAAAATTATTTCTTTTTAAAAATATTATCAAAATTAATCTCAAAATGTTTCTTTTCAAAATATAATCAAAATATTTGTATTACTGGTTATAATAAACTACATTACAACAACTAATTGGTCGATGATTGATTAGTCTAATTTCCTCTCGAATTGAGGAAATAAGAGAAAATTGTAGCATGTATTTGCCTTAGAAGATGACAACTACTAAAATCATTCATCACATTTGTTCTATGTCTACTCCAACAAAGGCCAACGCTGCCATGGAATTCTCGAACGTAGCCATCGGGTCCTTGCACTTTGTCTTAAGAACAACCTAAATGGTGGCCTTAATTTCTGTCGTAGTGGTATTGACAAGGATATATGCCAATGACCATCAAAATTAAACCCTTGATCTAAAATAAATGTAGGAGCAAGGAAACAAGGACGTACCCTCCCAAGAATAAAAAATTTCGATATCTAGGTATCACATCTCCTTTTAGCTTGAGACCCTACTTGTATCCGCTACGAGGTAGTGAATTGTCTTTCTTGTGTTACGAGTGGTAGCCACATTTTAGAATAATTCAAAGTTAAATTCCCCTATCTTAAGCTATTTCATCCTCGCATTCCGCTTAAAAAATTTCTCCACCGTGAGGAAAGTGTTCCACTTTTCACGAGCAAGATATTTCTTTAGTGCAGTACTCTCATATGGGTTAAAGAGTAAATAAAAAATTAGAAAGTTGAGTATTAAAGCTTTCGCTGCTTTATGCTTCTTGGAGAGATAACTAAAGTGATTTCATTCGGTTTCTCGAAAGTGCGATTTATTGTTTTCATTTGACGGTAGAGTTGGAATTTGTCAAACTCAGAGCAGAAAAAAGTATTTTCGGATAGATTATTCACATGTGATGACTAAATATATATACAAGTTTACAATGATTAATCCTAAATTATCCTAATTCAAAATTCAAACCATATATGTAACAATATTTATATATTTACTAATACTACTATAAGTTCGAGCATGTAAATCGCGAATGGCCAAATTTGAAAAAAAAAATTTCAAATTCTTTATTTCCCAAAACTTTAGTGAAGATATTGATCAATTGAGTTGTGGTGGAGATTTCTAGTGCAGAAATGATATGAAATGACATTTGACTTCGATTTATTTCGTATGTACATAAAAACTAGTCTAGAACCGATATGTAGAGTGGTATCAAAACACACACACACCATCTGGTCATGAAATACATAAAAATTACAATGTAGTGAGCCAAATAAGTTTAAATGTCCTCATGGCCAACAAGAAGTACCCGAATTATGTAGATGATCTAAAAACGACTTGTTGATATTACGTCTTCTATAAAATTAGTGAATTACGAAGGAAAATGAATGAACCAATGTGTGATCATCAATTCGTAGGAAAGTCCGGCCAATATTAGTCACACCAGCTATAGACGTTGAAATTTTAGAGAGAATACATACAATAATTTTTCGTGATGTTCTCGCAACACCACACACTGCCTTATTCAGACTCCAAACAGTCATCAGGTATAACTCGGTTTTTTTAGTATACTTGGATTACAGGACTCAGACACTCCCCATGAGTATAGCACTTGTCTTGAAACTGAACTACAACAAACACTACAAGAAAATTCAGATTTCGGGACTGCATTTGCGGACTGAAGTATCCGTCCCTAAATTTAGGGACGAATTAGGGACTAATTACAGACGGATTAAGAAAACAGTCCCAAATCCGTCCCTAAATTTGGGGACTGTTGGTCAGTCCCTAAGTCGTCCGGAATTCGGGACGGATTAGGGACCGAAATCAATTCGGTAGGCAAATTGCGGACTGCTGACTGTGCAGTCCGCAAATTTCCGGACTGCGGACTCATCCGTCCGCAATTTGCGGATTGCGCAGTCAGCAGTCCGCAATTTCCCTACTGAATACGTTTTAGTCCCGATTCCGTCCCTAATTACAGACGACTTAGGGACGGTTCGCCGGGAAATATTCATTCCAGTCCGCAATTCGTCCCAATCGGTCTTAAAATTTTCTATTTAATCCCTTCTCTTCTACCCGTTTCTCACACACAAATCTCATATATTTCTCTTTATATCTTGTTATCGTTTCTAATTGTAATGGCATCGTCGTCGAGATCGAATATTTTCGTTTCGAGACAGTGGATGTATAGAAGAATCGATCCGGAAACTCAAAGTGTATCGAAGGAGTTTCTAGAAGGCCTTACACAATTTATGACGGTGGCGACAAATCAACAAGTTTATAGAGAAAACGGTAAGTTGGTTTGTCCCTGTATAAAATGCAAAAATGAAAAATTCGTTAATGAGAAAACCGTTTGGAATCATCTCTATTTAAGAGGGTTTACTCCAAATTATTTTATTTGGTTATCTCATGGAGAGAATTTTGCACCACGACCAAGGGATGTTGTGGAAAATTTTAGTAGGGGTATCGTAAATCATGAAGTGTCTCAGACTTTTCAAGATGTAGAAAACCCTTATGTAGAAATAGTGCAAAATGCGTTCGTGGAAAGAAACGAATATGAAAATATTGAAGAAGATCCGAATGAAGAAGCAAAAACATTTTTTGAAATGTTAGAAAATGCTAGGCATCCACTGTACGATGGTTGTAGAAGTGGTTTATCACGGTTGTCTTTATCTGCACGGTTAATGAATTTGAAGACAGAAAATAATCTTTCTCAGAACTGCATGGATTCTATATCGCAATTAGTTAGAGATTATTTGCCTGAAGATAATAATGCAGTCGAGTCATATTATGAAACAAAGAAGATGATGAGATCATTGGGTTTATTGCCGTATCAAAAGATTGATGTTTGTTAAGAAATTTCGGACTTGATCAATTGTCGATTTTGTGGAAAAGAACGATTTTATTTGACAAGAAATGGAAAATCGGTTCCGTTTCGTCGTATGTGGTATTTGCCAATTACAGACAGGATAAAAAGATTGTATCAATCGGAGAAGACTGCAAGCGACATGAGATGGCATGCCGAGCATTCAAGTCCTGACGGAGAAATGTGTCATCCCTCAGATGGTGAGGCGTGGAAACATTTTAACAAGGTATATCCTGATTTTGCAGCTGAGAGTCGAAATGTTTATTTAGGCCTTTGCACTGATGGTTTTAATCCATTCGGGATGTCTGGGAGAAATTATTCGTTGTCGCCAGTTATTATGACACCGTATAATTTACCACCAGATATGTGCATGAAGCGTGAGTTTTTGTTCTTAACAATATTAATTCCCGGGCCTAATCATCCGAAAAGAAGTTTGGATATATTTCTTCAACCACTGATTGAAGAATTAAATGAATTATGGAAAGGAGTTCCAGCGTATGATGTTTCGAGACGACAAAATTTTATATTACGAGGTGCTCTAATGTGGACAATAAGTGATTTTCCAGCCTATGGTATGCTATCTGGGTGGACAACGCATGGTCGATTGGCTTGTCCATATTGCATGGACGAAACAGATGCTTTTCAGTTGAAGTATGGACGAAAGACGAGTTGGTTTGATTGTCATCGCCGGTTTCTTCCTTCTGATGATACATTACGACGCAACAAGAGGAATTTCAGAAGGAATATAGTTGTGCGGAAATCTCCTCCTTCAATTTTGACCGGTGAAGAGATATTGTATGAACGACTTCTCGCTTTGGGTATTCCTAGGAGTATAGATTGCGGAGGAAACAATCATCCGAGAATTGATGGTTATGGAATTACCCATAATTGGTACAAGAAGAGCATATTTTGGGACCTTCCGTCTAAGTTACAATTGGACGCGAACCGATCCCGAATTAAAGGAACGATGGTGGAAAGCTTTTGTGGTATATTTTTGAAAGACTCGTTTTAATTATAAATTTTAAACTTAAAATAATTTTTAATAAATAGTTATTTTATAATTTTCAGCAAAAATATTATTGGAATCCTGCAATAACCGGATATGTAAAGTCAGAATTTCAAAAGCATGCGGCAGAGCGATTGAAAAATCTTATATACGAAACGAGAAAAGATTGGGAGAAGAAAAATGTCAAACCCACTTGGATCCCTGATTATGTCTGGGGACAGTTGCTTGCCCATTGGGACTCTTTAGAGTTTAAGCAACGAAGTGAACGCGCTAGTCGATCTCGCCGTTCTGATAGATCGGGATATGGTCCTAGTGCACATACTGCTGGTTCCCGCTCTTTTGCGGAGGTTTACGAAGATATGGTAAGATTTAAAATTTTTTTAAGTTTTAGTAGGAGTGACATTTGTTTAATACGTAAAACATCAAATTTGTTTTAGAGGAAAGAGAAAGGATGTGAACCGTCGTACGTGGAATTGTTAGAACGTACACACACGAAAAAATCCGACGGTTCCTCGGTAGATGCCAGGGCAAAAAAAATTCACGACGATGTTGATAACATGGCATCGCAACGAGTGTCCCAAATCCCGCCAAGAGAAGATAGGACGCAACCGACTCTTTCTCAAGAAGAATACAACGAGATGTATTTCGAGGTAAACTTAATACATTTTTACAATAACTTTTTTATTAATAATTTGAATTAATTGTGAGTATTTTTTCGTAGCATGTAACACCGTACAAAGGGCGCCTATTTGGTCTTGGAGGAATGTCATCAAAACATACAAGTTCCTCCAAAGGCAAGGAAAAGGTCGCGACTCAGGAATTACAAAATACAATCTCGGAGATGAAAGCCCAACTAGAACAACAAAACGCCCAACTAGTCCAACTACAACAACAAAACTCACAGTTCAGCGCTCTGCAAAGAGAAATAGAGCAAAATAGAAGAGAACGTGAGCAATGGCTGAGGATGATGAAGGCAAACATGCCTTCTATCAATTGGGATACGGCCGGAGACAACGATGCTAACGACGATAATGATTCCCAATTACCACCTACTAATTTGTAAACGGATAATTTTAAATATTATTGTATAAATGGTTTTTTTAAATTTCAGATTTTTTTAAAATTTTTCGTTTTAATTTTTTTTTAAATTAAACAATTTCCGGACGGCACAGCGCCGTCCGGAAATTTTACGTTTTTATTTTTTAAAAAAAATTATTTCCCGACGCCGGGTTGCCATCGGGAAATTTCCCCACGGTTTCAGTCGGGAAATTTCCCGACGGCGCCATCCGTCCGGAATTTGCCGACGGTTTTCCAACTATCCTTTCAGTCCGCAATTGCGGACGGTTTGCGGACTGGAGCTGATTGCCGACGCTCGTTTGCGGACGGCGCGTGCCAGTCCCGAATCAGTCCCTAAATGCCTTTCCAGACGGATTAGGGACTGATTCTTCAGTCCCTAATCTGTGTATTTCTTGTAGTGAAAACGCCATATAAACACCTATGTGAACCGCCTAAAAATGTTCTCGCAATAATCCTAGGTTCCCGATTGACTCTCACTCGAATCACTCATCCATAAACCTCCAAACATTTATGGTTTAAGGTTTATTTACAAAACTCCTATCGAATGCTCTCAAACGAGCACAAAAACACTTTGCTTTCGGCGCACCAATACGATTGAGAGAGTGGGTTGGATATGCATCCAGTTTCTCCTTTAAATACTAAGCTCCTTTCCAAATTGCTCTTCTATTTTCTTTCCATAGAATTGTTAAGTTGCTTGATTTTCTCCTTTTAGAATATTTCCAAATGTCTTGTGAATGTTGTCGAATCTACAAATATCTAACACAATTGAAAATATCAATAGTAATGAAAAATATGTATAATTAAAATATCATAACATTGAATTTCAATAAAAATAGAAACTATGCATTATCACACAACCTCACCTTATATCATTTTATTTTCTCGTTAGAGTAATATTTTTTTTAAAACACATTTTTATATTTGATGGCCTTCTTTTTTAGTGGAAATAGTTCAATTGGCCACGTTTCATTCGTTTATTGGACTTGGAGCTTTAGTTGCATCACTTATCTCCAATGTTCATGTTGGAAATCTTCAACATATGATTGAGATTCATGACTTGTAATGACATCTGCAAGAAATGTCAATATGAAAGTGAATTTCGTCCTATTAACGTATGAAATCTTCTTCACGAATGTGTCAAATTATGGTCAAACCACATATAAAAATAGAGAATATGTGTTTTGGTATCATGGTTAGAAGTCATAAGATACAACATCGTACATTGAGAGTAGTCATCCGCAATGGTAAAAAATATTTAGTTTAAAAGAAAAAAGAAGACGTTTTGTACAACCCCGATATCAAAATAAACCAATTGAAATGAAAATTTGTTTTATTAAAAAAAAAGTCGGTAATAATCACGTTATTTTGGTTTTGGAGACATAAATCACACCCTTATCAATACCGTTAAAAATGTAACAATCAATTAAAAAATCTAATATATTCAAAGATGGATGACCAACATGTTGATGCAAGACATCTTTTAAACATAAACAAGATGACTGAACAATTGCTCTGACCTCCAAATCCTAAAAAATAGTAATATCCACCCCAATAAAATCTTTGTATTGTGGTTCTAATGAGAGCAAATCTTATGAATTAATCGAATTAAACAATCAATGTTCCTGAGAAATTATGAAAATTAGTGATGTCTAGGCTATCGATAATGATGGAGTTCGCAAGAAATAGATCCAGTCGCATTGTTTCAACCAAGATTGATCAAATTTTATAAGGGTAAACAAGAACATCAGGAGTAATCGAGTTCGCCTAGGGGTTTAGTTTGATTGGAATCAAGTTCGCCGATTGGAATCGATTGTAAAAAGGTTGAATCAAATTCTTTTTGTAATAGAAGAACTAGGAGATCCGATCTGTCATGTAACATAAGAAAAACAAGATATTGAATCCTATAGATGTTGATCAAGTCTGTCGTGGAAAAAAGAAAAAAATTGAACAATTAGAGTTTGGTCTCACATAGAAAAAAAATATTTTTTATAAATTATTCACAATGATGGTCGGCCTTAGGGGGATTATCAAAAATACCTCAGTAGGGCTAAAGTGCTTCAAAAATACCCTTGGCTGAAAAAAAAAGTATCAACTTCAAATCTACCCTTAAAATATTGATAATCCCATATTACCCTTGACGACAATTTTTCTCTCTCCTCTAGAGCACCTCTAATTCTCGCGCGAAAATTACTGTTCTCCCACACCACAACATATTCAGCGAGAGTAGCTTGAAATCGGCATCAGATTCGCTGCCAATAGGTTGAAATCCTTTGTTGTCAACAAAGAAGCTTGCAATTAAGCACGTTCCGCAGAAAAACCAGGTATGTATAGTGAGTTTTTCGTGTTTCTCTTGTGTTTATTGCAATGTCAAAGGTGACAGAGTGGGTCACAGAGTCGTACGGTCGCACTGTGTCACATAGTCTCATCGAGGGGTCAAAGGGATCAAAGGTCGTCGCAGGGGTCCAAGGGTAAAGGGGTCGCAAAGGGTCAAAGGGGTCGTAGAGGTAAAGGGTCGCAGGGGTCCAAGGGTCACAAGGGTCGCAGGGGTCCAAGGGTCTCAAAGGTCGCAAGGGTCGCATGGGTCCAAAGGTCTCAAAGGTCGCAAGGGTCGCATGGGTCCAAGGGTCGCAACGGTCGCAGGGGTCCAAGGGTCACAGAGGTAAAGGGGTCGCAGGGGAAAGGGGTCACAAAGGGTTGAAAGGATCGCAGGGGTCCAAGGGTCGCAGAGGTAAAGGGGTCGCAGGGGAAAGGGGTCGCAAAGGGTTGAAAGGGTCGCAGGGGTCCAAGGGTCGCAGAGGTAAAGGGGTCGCAGGGGAAAGGGGTCGCAAAGGGTTAAAAGGGTCGCAAAGGGTTGAAAGGGTCACAGGGGTACAAGGGTCGCAAAGGGTTGAAAGGGTCGCAGGGGTCCAAGGGTC
>CM071862.1:26231540-26314825 GCA_036759665.1 Gynandropsis gynandra | reverse complement strand
TTTCTCACGTGCACTCCAAGGACCAACTCGCCGATCTCCTTACCAAACCTCTTCCGCTGTTACAATTTCACGAGTTGTGTTCCAAGATTGGAATCACCTCCAGTGATTCATCTTGCGGGGGCGTATAAGGATATTAGGATATTATTGTATTAAGGGTATATTTGTAATTTACTATTCTCTCATTAGGTCATATCATTAACCTCTTGTATATATAGCTGTTTATGGCTTTTCAGTAATCAATCAATTCAGATTACCATTCACACATGTGAACAAACACATTCCAAATCGTTTTTGTTCTCCCTCTCATGATTGGTCCTCGTATGATTTGTGTCTAATCCAAGGTCTAGTTCTCATCATTCCATACTTCTTTAATAGGATTTGACCACATATCCAGACCTTCATTTGAATCAAAATAATACAAGGTATTTACATTGAAAATCGAATTCATAGTGTACTCACCTAGTAACTCGATTTTGTAGGCATTATGGTTGATGCGTTTGCGAATCGTATAAGGTCCATCTACTTGAATCAAAACTTGTGATTAGCGCCTCTATGGTAACCTTTCATTGTGCACATTTACCACACTAAGTTTCTCGGTTGTAAGATTATCCTCTCGCATGTTGTGTGTCCGCTGGTGCGAGGCTTCCTTGGTGGGTTCTCATCTAGCTCATTCACTCCATTTGATGCTTCTTTCTTCCGGAACTTGTCTTTAGAACCCGCAACTACTTATAAAAACACTAGACAAAAAACGAGTTAGCTCGTTAGGAAAAATGTCTCTTTCGTGTAAACACATGCATTGGCTGAAATAAAAAGGTCGTGTTCTCTCTCACATAGAAAGAAACATTATTCGCACGGGTGTTCTCTGGCAGTTCTTAGTATGGGCTTCTCTCAAGGCCTCGCTATTTTTACAGTGATATATCTCATGGCCACTATATTCTCACACTTCTCATTTGTCTGTAGTTGCAGCTGCTCAATTGTATCATTCTTGTCATGTAAATTTGGAACTTTTTGCACTGCAAATGATTCTCCCTCTGTTGCTTCATGTTCTAGGCAACTCTTATTCGAGTTTTGGGATATATAATCAGCCCCTTGTACCACATTGCCATCCAATTATGTCTCATATTCTCTATTCGCCCATACCAACATTGTTCACTTATTTTCAAATTTTGGTGTCATGACCTCAACCCTAACATTTGAAAGATATAATATCAAGGTTACACATATGGATTTCGTTGGTACCTTGCTTTCTCGGTCTTGAGGTCTCGAGCATTAGTTCCATCTTTCTGATCAGGCGTGGCTTCTAATATGACGCTACATCACTTTATAATATAAATGCCGTGACCTCAACCTAATGTAACTTATATTATTTGATTTTAGAGTTCTGCCTCGATGGAAATGTCGTGGCATCTGAAGTTTCGTCTTCCGGTCAACGTTCATATCCAAAAATTATGGATTTCTAGTGAAAATTAGTATTCTCATCGGATGTGCTTGGTGAACTCCACTAGTTTTGTTTTACTTGATTCACCCGATCGAGTCATTGTTGGATGACAGTGAATTCATCTTGCAACGCCCTACAAAATTATATCATCATGAGTTGTATTTGTATATGCAACATAGATGCTCCTCTACGCGATGGTTTGACGCGATGGTTTCCTGAATAGACATCAAAGATACAACAAAACAAAAAACTCATTAGTGAAAAACAGAAATATGAAAGAAAGCAAGATGAACAAATCTTATAATCATTTAATATAGTGTTTCGCTCAGTTTCATTCGCTATCCTATCTTTTCTTTGGCTTCTCTTGTAAGATCTAGTTGATAAATCAAACAATTCAAAATTAGTTGCTACGTATCTAACTAAATCTTTATGCTACAAATATACGACGTATCAACTATGTTCTAGTCCCCAAATCTAATTTGTAAGACACGTTTTATTTTTCAATTTTATTTTTCTTCATTTTCTTCTTTTTGTTTCTTTTCTTTTCTTTTTCTCTATTTTTTATTTCTTTTCCTTTTCTTTTTTTTTCTATTTTTTTTTCGATTTTTTTTCTTCCTTTTTTATCTTTCCTTTTTTAGTTTCTTTTCCTTTTCCTTTTTCTTGATCCAATGTGTATGAAGCGTACATTGGTCCAGAAAAATCATTGGGTCGTGCTCAGCTGAGTACCTTTAACTCCTTCAGTTTCTTACTTTTTCGCATCCTCCTCTACTTGTAGAATGGTCTTGTGGAGTTGACCCGACATCTCTTAATGTCCTCATACGGGGAGTTGTTACCTCTCCTTCCATATCCATGTGAGCGAGCATATTCTCAAGTTTCTTGTCCTTTCCCTCATGATTAATCTTCGTATGATTTGTGTCCAATTCAATCCCTTATTTTCATGCTTGTAAGGGTAAGAAAGGCGAAACCTAGCAGAACAAGTTGTCATTACTGTTTCGATAACTTTCAAAGTATTCATATGGATAAGTTTGATAGGCTATCATTAGAAGGTATGCATGGTGTAAATAAAAAATATTGGATTCATTACCATAAATCAATTATAAAGAATAACATATAATTATAACCAGTTGGTTGAATACGTAAAAATTGTGTTTTATGCAAAACATCTCCCTTCGCAACTAGCGATGTTAAAATTCAAATTTGGTTTCCGAATCCACTAGATTCATTTTATAAGTGTTTAAGTCACCATTTTTAGTGTGAACATATACTAAAGGATGTCCACTTTTATCCAAATTGACTTATACATTAAGTTATAAGAGACTTGGATATTCAAGATGAATAGCAAAAATCAAGAAATGTGTCCGTAATCGAATAATTTGCAAACAAAAGTGAAATCACAAGTTGATAATATACACACGTTAAACAATTGTGTTCCACACATTGGATGAATAGGATATATCACCATTACGATGATTCATTCTTTTTTTGGCTGGTGGAGAATATTTTTGCATAGTTTTCGACTGATTATCATGCAAGTTCTCAATAAATTGTTGCATAATCCTTGAATGGAATGACCTAGTTTGATTCAATTGTTTTTAAATTGAATAATATAATTGAGATGATAAAAAAATTACTCCAATTTTTATCCATTGAGATTGAGATAATATATAAATATTTAATACCTTTTCCATTTATGGTTTAGTTATCATATTTGTTTATATTTATATTTTTAACGCTCAACAAATTTCTTGAATATTTTGGTGAACATAAAAAATGTTTATTTATTAATTTTGTGCCTTTTATCACTATAATTTTGTTTTCTTAAAGCTTCAATAGTTTTTGTATATTACAATATGTTATTATCATGTGATTCATATTATTTTAAATAAAAAAAATATTTTGATAGTATTATTTGCAAGACATATATCCTCATTTCACCAAGTTTGAAAAATAGGATTATAGAACAATTCATAAAGTTTCTGAAAACAAAATCTATATAAAATATACTTAGTTATATTTATCTTTATTTTGTATTGCACGTATAACAACAGAATTAGTAATAAAATATGACTATGCAAAATAGAATATCTCAATCAATTGAAAGAGTTCCAAGTTGATAACTAAAATTACTAAACATTGAAGGAAACAAAATGTGATAAAGTCAAAATCAAAGAAAATAAAATTCTGAATTCATGGTGTTGTGCACTTTTGGATTGAGATACAACATCGTTACTATGATTACTTATAGAGAAAAATAAAATGATATCACGTAATATAGACAATAAATTGTAATACACATTAAAATTTATTAAAAAATTATATAAATATTATGTTATAGACATTTACCTACCATTTCCATACGAAATATTTACAATTTATTTTTAATATATACATTTTGTATTAACTAAAACAAAGAAAGTTACACAATATGGGTGCAGTCATGAATTTTTTACTTTTTTATTATATAAATTATTTCTAAATTGAACCAAAAAATATTAATGTCCATAATAATTTACAAAATTTTATATATTAATATAAAAATAGCATATTGATTCATAAATGATTATGAAGTAATAAATAAATTCATAAATTAATATATGAAAAAGATAACTCACATATTTTTAATTAATGTAAACTAAATTTGAAAATTATTATAAAAATTTTCCAAATAAAAATAGTTAGAGAAAGATCAATCCTTATTTAATTTTTTTCATATTTATTGATTCTGTTCTATAATTAATTTCCATATTCTTTATAAGTTGATAACAAACATTAAAAATATACTAAAAAGAACCATAATTTTACATTAAAATGCAACATTTCAATTACGCAACTAGACTTTTAACCAAGCAAAACAAAAAGCCAAAAAGCAGAAGACCGAACACATGGACTGAAGAAGAATTCACATTTTGCACACAAAGGATAAAACTCCACATAATTAATAAAACATACCCATCATCCACAAAGACCGTCTTTTAGCTAAAACTTCCAGTCACGACAATGGCTAACCCCCAGGTACAACGGCTGGTATATAACGGGGCAATTTCAGCGAAAAGGGTCGACAGTAATTACTAGAAATAGGTACCTTCAGGAGGTTGAACAAGCTTCCGGTTATGTGGAGCTGCCATTTCTTTCTTCAGCTGAGTCAGAATATCCTCCATTGTGTACTCCCTTTGCCAATTTGCAAGAATACCAAATTTTTTCGGCTCCACCTATACAAAGATATGTTCAATGACATTAAGAAATGGGCCACAGTGGGTAAAATGGAAGAATAGGTAAAGGTTGGATTGGTAAATTACGCGCACCGCGCCAGTTTCATGGTTCACACACGTCATGTTGATGCGTGAATGGAACCGCACAGTTGGGGGTTTCTCTGGGTAGTCTTTGTCACAGAAGAGCTTCAACTGATAGATCCGCCCCTCATGCACAGTCTGCAGGAAGGCGAAAATTACTTCTGTTGTTACAAACAATGAAAACTGAGACTGGGGCTTCTCGATGGACTAAAATGCTTTGAAGATTTGGAAGTTCGTTTAAGACACGGATAGAAAATGATGAAATGAATACATACTGCAATTTTAATATGCAGTATGTATTCATATAATTGAGCTCTGGGGAAATCGACATTCGCGATACTATTCATAACAGAATGAGAGAATGAAGACAATGATAGTAGACAAGATCAAGAAATTGTTACATTGTGAGGACCGATGATAGTGCCAGTCCATGAACGCATGTAGATGTCATCTCCATCATCCATACCATAGCTCACAGTTCCATCTCCAATGCCCTTTTCCCCACGTTCAAGCTCCTCAAGCAACCGAAAGTTCCTCGGGACTACAATGTGACAAGCCAATGTAACATGCATATCACACTACTCCAGCAAAGAAACAACGTAACAGCTTCAACACCATCATTATCATAATTATGTCCTACACATGATCAAACGACGCAAACAAGGATCAAGCCGACCGAGCAGTGAACTGAAAGGCATAAGGGAATCACGCTATCCACGGCCGTCCAGAAGACTGATGCTACTATCAACCATCTAACTATATGCTCTGAAGTTTAGTTCAATAAAACTTCCACTTATATGGATACAAGTTCAAGTTCTGATCTTCCAACTTCCAACTATGACTTAAAAGAGAGATGATCCTGAGATTATGAGACTTCATTATATTCTGATCAACCCAAAGAAACCAGACAGAGAACACCAAAATCCTAGAGTAAAAACGAAACACATAAAAAGATACAAATTCAGAAATGCAGGAAGAAACAATCTGGTTATCGGATGTTTTACATTCCACCATGGATTTCAGAAACTTTCATCAATACAACATTTCAAGTATTGGGTTTATAAGGTGGAATTCTTTTGCAAGTCTTACCAAATACGTTTAGATGAATCGAACTACGAACATACATTAAAGCACAGGAAGAAACTCTCGAAACCAATCAATCGAACGAAAAAACCCAATGCAAATTCCACATCGCGTAGCAACAAGCAAGAAATTTTCCAGGAAAATAATCTAAAACCCTTGAGAGTAAACCCGTCATTCAACTAGAACACCAGGAAGAATCGAGAATTTACCGACAACACCGGATCCTCCAGAGCCAAGCGTCATGTTCGATCAATTGGAGTCTCGATTTGATTGATTGTGAAATCTGATCAGACGAAGGAAGATGAAATAAATCCAGAAACGAGAGAGAATCTAGCGAGAAGACAAACGCAAATGTTAGTGGTGGCGAATTAGGGCAATTTGTTGATTCTCGGAAAATCAGAGAACTGTGCTCGACTTTTCTATTCTACACCTCCAATTTTCATTTTAGCTCATATAATTCCTCAACACTTTCATAACTTCCAAAGCACCCCCGATCCTAATATTTTGTAGCTTTTGATAAATAAAAATAGTATTCCCTATTTCATTCTTTTTCAGAAAATACACGAGTTCATATATCTTCGTCTAATTTAAATACAAATCATAAAAAGCAGAAATAAGTTTGTAATTTTCATTCTAAATATCACTAAAAATATAAAAATATCAATGATTGATAATACAAATGCAAATTTTACGTTGAAAACAATGATTTTATCAATTTTAACACGAGTAAATTCAATTTGAACTCTACTAACACTCCATTCAAACCACGATGCTTCCATACGAATTTGATATAATCCAACATTGTATTAGTGTTGCAAATTGCATTGAAACTTGTATTATCAAGTTTCAATGACTTTAAAATGTATTTAATTATATTTTAATGCATGTTGAAAATGTGGACAATTTTAGAGCTATCAAAAGAATTGTGTTCGTTTAGAATAATAAGATATCATGTTGTAAACCAATCATATTTTTACGCACATTACTAAAAACAGTGAGATTGTAGATAACCAATTCTAAACGAATTAGATCGTTCACAAATTCATATTATTCATAATTCATCCGCAATTGTAGATGAAAAAAACCGTTCATAACACCACTCGGATTTTTGAACTGAAATCTCGGAAGATCAATAATAAAATCGTCAGAAAAGCGATGGAACATTCCGTCAAGGAATCCATCGGAAAAATTTATCGAGAAATCGTAAAAAAATCACCAAAAACACTGGTGAGAAGTTCCATCAAAAAATCTGTTAACATATTCCATTGACAATCTTTGTCGGGAATATCTTCAGAAACATTTGTCGGAAAACTCGCAAAAAAAAAAATCGAGTAAACTGGTCAGCAATTTAACAAATTTTCGGATGGATCAATCCATATAGAATGTTTGTGTATAGAACAAAATATTTTAAAAAATAATAAATTATTTAAGAAAATAATAATTAATTAATATAAAACGTATAAAAACTAGTTTTTTCGGATTACAATATAAATAAATTCCAATTTCAAGACGATGGTTGTGAAGGTTTTTCATTTTCGTATTATACATCACAAACAACCGTCACCAATTTGATTTCAAAATCCACATTAGTCGACTAAGTTTTGATTTTGTTTGCACCAATTTCCATTTTGAGCGCATTTTGTTTGACTCAATTCCTTTTCCAACTCTTTGATTTTTTTTACATTTTTACCTTTCGAAGACGTTACAAAAAATTGAATCTGAATTCCTCCGAAACAAAATATTTTGCATTTGCTTGGTGTGATGGTAAAATGTTTATATATATATATTATGAAAATTATTTATTGATATACATACCTTGATATAGATTTCATCGAGTTCTTTGAGTCAAATATGGTGAGAACCATCTTAACTTGGCGAAATCTCAGACCCTTGTTTTGATATCACTTTATAAAGATTGTCATGTACTTGTTTGACATTGATATTGACCAACGAATCATCCAATGTTTAATGAGTTTTCTCGGGTAACTTAAAATATGTTGTTTAAGCGTCTTTTTTGTATACCTATAACAAATTGTTAATAAGGAAACACATATATGTTTAATATAGATGAATTGGAGACGTACAATAACATCGAAGAATGATGAAGGAAAAATCTTCCTCAGGATACACAATATAGTAACTATGTTACCTATCAATCTTTATACCACATTTAAATTTGAATTTCTCGCACATAAATCACGTTAAAATCAGCCAATATTTCTTAAAAAAATTAGCATCGTCCTTTGGATATTCTTTTATATGATCTTGATTGGTTTCAACGAATACATTTCGAACCCTTTAACTTAATGATTTATCTCAACATTTTGATTCATCGCAATAGCATTATTTTATATAATACTAATATTAAATTCTTCAACGACATTATTACTCTAGGATACAAATTTTTTCGTGTAAGATAATCTCATAAAATAACTAGGGGTGAAACCTATTAAATAAGGATGATTCATCGTGGTTCTCTCACTCAAAATTTATCATTTTGGCATTTTGAAATATGAACAAATCAACTTACTCATTTTTATGTATATTTGTTGAGTTATCGCCAAAAATATAAATTGTGTAACATCAATTATTTTGAACTAAAATATTCGATCTTGATAATGATTTCATTATAACTAGAAAATGCTAATTTTATGTGAAATATAAAAAAGGGTATTGTGTGAGTTATATAAGCAATTTTTGAATAAATTAGACACCAAATAACAGATGATCCAATCCATCAACAATTCGAATAAACCTTAAAATCGTATGCAATTTACAGGCGAATGGATAAATCGATTCTAACTATCCATATATACAAACCGTCTATCCGTAAATTTCCAAATAAATTCAGGATGATCAACTTACTCTGTCCACTATTCATGTAAATTCGTCTAGAAATTTACAAACAGATGTGTACGTAAATCGTAAATTTTTAGTGGTGAAAATTACGTTAGAATTGACAATGTTTGGGCAATTTATAATCACAACACTTAGAATCTCTCCAAGGATTTGATAGTTAAATCTCAAGAAATAGTAAGAAAAACACACTCTCAATTGACTAAAACATAGTTAAAAAAAGTCATACAATGGGTATGTTATTTATAAAGACCAAACAATAAAAAACTGAATAAAATAAACTAGCTTAACAAAACTTAATAAAACTACTCATTCGTGCGGTGTATCCACTCACTCGAGCATCAAAAAAGTTTTAATCCTAAAATCCGCAAAAATAAAGATGTTCATTCGAGTCCTTTTGCTCGGTTGAGTTATCCAATTTTCGTTTGAGTGATGTAATGTTCAGACTGAGTGATCCAATCATCCAAATGCTTCTTTTATCCTTGTAGGTTCATTTAGATCAATCACTCTATCACTTAGGCCAAATGAACAACGATGTCATGCATTCATTGGTTTAGAGAGTTCATTTGTATGGATCGCAACATATTACATTACAAAACCCAAGGCATGTGAAACACAAATTAGTCGATGGAGAAATGTGACATCCATCATACGATAAAGTTTGGAAGCATTTTTCGAGATACATCCTAAATTTGTATTGAAATAGAAAATGTTTACCTTGTCTATTATGCATTACTCTTCACTCTACGGTATTTATGATAAATAATATAATTTACCACCAACAATGGTTTTTAAAAAAATGTCTTATTTTGTAGCATTCTCATACATGGACCAGATCAGCTCAAAAAAATTTATAAGTTTTTTAATCATTGATTGATGAGTTAAATTATGTTTTGGGAATATGATATTTTAATCATTGAAAGATTCCATCACGTGGATATTAAACAATTTCACTGTTTTAAGTAAACAATGTTATTGGAGTATACACGAATATCTTTCGTATCTCTATCGTATAGATGATTAATGTGTTGAATTATTAATAAAAATATGGTTTAGATGATGAGGCATGAAATAATCATTGATATTTAACCGATGAATAAGCATCTAATTCCATAACTAAAAATTTTATATACTATTTCACATTATCACTAATTTTATATGTTTTTATATTTATCATTGCACCACATGTTACATGTGGTCATTTAGATTGTTAAATCATTTAGTTAAGCCTAAAAATAAGTAGTTATAGTTGTGTCACATGAATTGATTATTATGATTCATCCAATGAACTAGATTTCTATAGGATTTAAAAATGTGTATGTCTGGATATTAAGATTTTGTTAGATTAAAAATAAAATAAAAATCTCATAATTATTCTTCTAGTTGTATATTTTTATTAAATTATGTACTAACTAATTTTTATATAAGTCTATTAAATTATAACAGTATATAAATTTATCGATACATTTTCAAATTATTCAAATTAATACATATCAGTTATTACCATCATTATATCTAAATTTTTATTAATTCATGTAAGGATGCTATATCACTCGCCATTTCACAATAAAAGTAAAAAAATCCATCACCTCTATTTCTTTCAGTCCTCTCTCCTCTTACAACGTGCTTGTACAACGTGTGGTTAAACAATATATCGTCACCCCGAAAGTTATACCACATTATCACACAATATGGAGTGGCACGATAGTACAACAACGTGGTCAACGTGTGTAACATATGGAAAAATTTTAGAAAATCTTGAAAGTTAAAAAAATTTCGTACGAAGTTGGTGAAAACCAAACGATGAATTTTACTATGTATACATACATTTTTCAACGGCACCACGTGATATTCATCCGAAGAGGATGATGAGATTACATGATTTTGAGACATTTTTTTACGGATTTAGCGAATATGCAAAAATTTCTTTATGAAATCAGAGAGAGAGAGATGGGAGGTGAGAGAGAGTTTTTAACTTTGGAAATGGTAACTAAAAAATCAAAAGGTTAAAGCTTCTTAGATAAGATGAAATGGATTTTTGTAATATTCGTGTACAGTAAGGGTATTGACCAGGTTATTTTGAAGCCATTCTCTCCTCTGCAATAAGAACTATTGTTCTTGCAACATAGATTGTTGATCAATGGTCCCATTTTCTACATATCTCACCGGATTTTGTCACTTATGTTGAACGCGTTGTTCGTACGATGAAACCCGATATTGTCAAGATCTATCGATGTAGGAAATTCAAATTTTTTAAAACCAATATTCCTCATTAGTATATGAGCACAATAACATCAAGAAGCTTGGACTTTTAGTTCTGGCCATCGGATAAATTCGAGATCTTTGTCAATTTAAGAACAAAACTAATGATTTTGGTTTCTCAAAAGGATAATTAATATTACTAAAATGACATCCAAATTACTGAATTTGTTGAGATTTATCAAGATGTTATATACTTTATGTTTAAAAAAAGTTAAAGTGATATGCAATTCGAGTTTTTTTATAAAACAATAAAATGATCTGGACTAAGAGAGTTTTGGTGCTTATAGATAAAAATATGACTAGAAATATTTTAGAGCTCGGATCATTTACATTTCAAGTTTTAATTTTTGTGATGAAGTGAATAATTTCAATTACAAAACAATGCACAATTATTTAGTGATTCGAACTGAGATAAAATTATTTTAGGCTTAGTAGATAAAGGAAAATATAGTCTGATTGGGAACAAAATTATCTGACTGTTAATATTTCAGAGCTTGTGTTGCATAGATGGGATTATGTATACACTTAAGTGTTTGGGAGGTCGACTAGAACTTGAGTCCGAAATTTTTTCCTCAACTGGAATTGGATTTTTTGGTGTAATTGGTTGTAGCTTTAACTTAGGTAATGAGAGTTCAATGTCTAGGGTTCTCTCGATCGTTCTTTTTCCTTTGTATTATTCTCTTGTTTTAATGATTATAGGAGGTCAGATTGCACTTGTGTTGCGACTTCTCTTGGCGACATTCTCTTCCATAACTACCTTGAGACATTGGTCATCCTTTTGGTGATCATTAATCTGTATTGCAAGAATATCAGTTATGAAGAGAGAGTGAGAGTAGAGATAAGTGAGAGATGTGAGACGGTGATGAATTTTTTTCTCTTTTAAACCTGACTTGGTTAATGATTCGACATCTACGTCATCACGAGTTATAAAAAAATTAGATATAGTTGATAACATTAACTGATGTGTCTTGATATAGAATGTATTTGTAAATTAGTGTTACTAGACAATTGGGTAATTAATATAAAAAAAAGTTTATATATAGTTTTGTTATTATTCTAAAATATTTTTCTCAAAATATTACTGTTTAATTATAATTATTCAACATTTTTATGAGGAGATAAACTCGATAAAAGTAAAAAAATTGAGATTTTATATTAACAACCAACTGTAATTTCAGGATCTTAAAACAATTTTAATTTTACCTAAATCTTGACAATGTTTTCTTTCATTTTTATGTCCAAATAGCTTGCTATATATTCCCAAATATATTTGTTTTTAATGCTTATCAAATTCCTTTTATATTTCACTTTTATAAATCGCCAAAATCTGAGAGTTTTCTTTAATTCATACTAGTGCTCATTACACAGGAAAAGGATGGTGAGTGGAGATTTTGTGTTGATTACATGGCACTAAACAAGGTCATCATATGAGACATGTTCCTTATTCCTATCATAAATGAGTTTCTCAATGAATTGCATGGGACCTCAGTGTTCTCTAAGCTAGACATAAAGGTCGGATATCAACAAATTAGGGTCAAACAAAATGACATACCAAAAATTATATTCAAGGAATACTTGAATTTTTGTTTTTGTCATTCTTTGATGATATACTTATATACAACAAAGGAGTTGATGAACATTTAAGGGCTTTGGAAATTTTTATGGACAAGCTAAAACTTCACATGTTCTATGTCAACGTGAATAAATACTCATTTGGATATAACAAAAGCTCTTATATTGGACATATAATCTCAAATGAAGGTGCGGGTGCAGATCCCTCCAAGATAGAATCCATGGTTGATTGGTCTATCCCTAAAACAGTTGTTGAACTAAAGGGATTCCTTGGACTTACTAGCTATTACAGAGAGTTTATCAAAGATTATGGAAAAATTGTTTGTCCATTGATAGAGTTAATTAAAAAGAAGGATTTAAATGGAATGAAGAGACCTCTAAAGCTTTTTAGACACTTGAAACAATCATGACTTCATTGCAAGTTTTGGCACTACGAGATTCAGTAAAAAAATTGTTATTGAGACTGATGCCTTTAGGCAAGATGTAGGGTTTGTTTTTATCACAGAATGGAAGAACTTTAGCTTACATGAGCCAAGGGTTTTCTAGCAAGGGAAAAGCCAAATCCATTTATGGAAAAAAATTGTTGGTCATAATATTAGCTATAGAAAAATGGAACAATTTTGTGGAAGGATCAAGTTCACAATAAAACTGACCAGAATAGTCTTAAATATCTATTGGAACAAAGATCCATCGCCCCTAATCAATAGAAATAAGCAACAAAACTGTTAGGACTAGATTTTGAGAAAGTCTACAACCCTATACTAACTAACAAGGCAGTTGATTGACTCTCTATGAAAATAGAGGAAATAAAGGTATTAAAAACACAGAAAATATCATAATGGGAATTAGACATCTATAAAATCTAAAAACATCAAGAATTGGATGAGGAGTGTGTTGCTATCAAAAAGAAATTAGAAATTGGGAAATCAATTTTGACCAATGAGTTTATATTAAACAAAATGGTGTTGTACAAGAGAAAAAGGATTATTTTACCAAAAACGTCAGATCTAATTACTATTCTTTTGAATTAATTCCATAAAAGCTCTACGAGAGAGCATTCAGGACATTTAAAGACTTACAAATGATTGTTTACCGAGGTATATTGGACATGAATGCAAAGAGATATTCAAAAGTATATCAAGTCATGTGATGTTTGTTCGAGAAATAAACATTCCACACTTACACCAACTAGATTACTTTAGCCATTGCTAATTCCACATCAAGTATGGATTAAGATTAGCATGGATTTTATGGAAGGATTTCCAGCATGAAAGTGATATGACAGTATACTAGTGATCATTGAAAACCTCAGCAAATATGGTCATTTTATATCCCTGAAACATCCTTATACGACTTATCAGGTGACATAAATATTCATCAAGGAGGTTGTGAGATTCAACTTCATTTTGAATTCATAGCTTAAAAGAAAAATTATTGTTTAATTTCATTTGAACAATATCCATCCTCAGCATTTTTCTAAAACTATATAAAAGGATATCAGATTGTAGATCGAACCCATTGTATTTGAATCTCACAAAACACCACAAACAAATGAATGAATTCCAAGTTGAAACAAACATGCTTAACCCAGATCCATCTTCATAAATTCACATGTCGACATCGGAAGCTCAATCAAAGCAAATATCATAAGAACGAATGTACATAATACCAGACATTGGACGAAACCCAGAAAACATTTCGTCACAAAGAGGACAAAGGATTCAAGATTTAAGCAAAGTTTCCTCAAATCGAACCAAAACAAGGAGAAAGGTGTTCTTAAAAATCTTGTATGATCCAACAAAGATCCTCAACAATGACATACAGACCGGTCACAAGGGTTAAAGCTAAGAAGATACAAAACGGTGTCGTTCGAATGGTGGTGAAAGAACTTGCAAAATCACAACAAGGGCATCAAGAGGTATCAATGAAGACTCATGTCACTTATCTACAAGTAGAAGAGGTCGAGAGTAGAATGAAGCTAGAAGAGCTAAAGGCACTCGATACGAGCAGAGAATCGCTCGACCCTAGGCAATTCCTTGGACAAATGGAGCATTTAGAGGACTAGGCCGCTCAAGCTGAGCATTACGCAGCTCGACCGAGCTTGGTAGGACTCAACCGAGCATAGGAGTTACTCGTCTGACCTATTTAAGTTTTTTGGATTTTAGGTTAAAGACTTATATGGCGCTCGACCGAGTGGTTACTTCGCTCAAACGAGTACTTTTGTCGAGTTTAATTATAAGGTGGTTTATTTTATTCGGTTTTTCTTTATTGTTTGGTCTTTATATTTAGAGGACTCATTGTATGACATTTTAATCAAGTTTTTATCAATAGAGATTTTCTTTAATTCTTTTGATTTAGCTACCGAACTCTCCAAAAGATCCTGAGTGTTCACCGACTTATCAACACTAGATCACAAGGTTGTGACGTCGTTTGTTGAGTCTATGATTTTTTAGTCGGGTTATTTTGGAGTTTAGGACATCTTTTCTTAAAATAGATAAGTTTCAGATTCTACTATTGAATTGTTACGGCTTTCAATCTGTGTTTATTAGACATGGATCAGGTACCCGGATTTTTTAGAGTATTTGAATCTAAACAGGTAACTCGAACCCAAATCCACGAGATATGAGTATCCAAAACTTGGGTACCAATCAATAAACCGGATACCTGAGACTATCGAACTTGAATCTAAATTTAGTATAAAAATAATCTGATATTTTCAAACATTTGAATGATAAAAAAACAGATATAATCAATCATAAAATTCTCAATCTTAAAAAAATAAAAATTCAATTTTAAATAAAATTTACAACAAGTATTAAAATATGCAATACAATCTTAAAATTAAATCTTCATACCGTCCCTAATTTGTACCCTAGTTTCCATCAATCTAATAAATAAAAGAACATCGATCTAAATTTATACTTCTATGTATCACTTTGTTCTGGGCCTGTCGTTTTTCTGTCTTTTTTCTTATAATAATTTCATGTGTTATAAAATGCAGAGCAAAATACGAGGTCAAGAAAATATATATAATTTATAAATTTTTTATGACTTTAGAAAAAATACGTCTTATATTTATATCTATTTATGGACTTTAATATATATATATATAGAAAATTATAATAATTACAAAAAAAATTATAATAATTATATTTGAATAATTGTAACGAACACTATTATATATAAATAAAATTTTAAAATAATGGACAATAATTATATGTGAATAAATATGAAATAGTGAAATAGGTTGAAAATCAATAGACTTTACAGTGTTTAATTTTAATTATTATTGTTTTGATTTCTTGTATATTTTTCCTTAAGTTACCTTTTGATTTATTTTAGAAAAAACTTATTAGACGTTTACAAGTTCTTTAATTTTTGTTTTATAAATCCTTTTTTACATTTTCTATTATCTTCTTTGCTACATACAATTTATTTACTACTGCTCCTTTGTAATTGTATTATGAATATGAAAATATATATTTGATCATATATATATATATATATATATATATATATATATATATATATATATATATATATATATATATATATATATATATATATATATATACAAAGCTCGAAATCCATCTGAACTCAAAATGCAGAATGAGCATTTAAATATCGATAGTCCGTACGGTTGAATACCAACAACAAAAAAACTTCACACAGGATCTAAGCACGGGCCTGAAACACTCTCACGGCACATGTTTTTATAACCAAAGCAACAAGTAATTTTGTTAAACACGACCATCCTCCGTAGTGGCCAACGATGGCGAGATCGAGTTCCGAGACTCGTCGTAGTCGTCCCCGACCGGTGACTGCTCCACCCTTAGTTCTTCCACCATCTTCACTACCTCCGCCATTGTCGGTCGCTTCTCAGGCTGCGGCACGACGCAGGCCAGTGCAATGTGCAACATCGCAACCATCTCCTCTTCTATGTTCTTGTACCTAAGCAACTCGGGGTCAAACACTTCGGCTGTCCACTCCTCTTTCACAACGGACCTGACCCACTTGGCGAGGTCGACTGCCGCCTCCTCTTCCTCCTCCACCGCCACCGCGGCCACCGACCTAGGCCTCGAAGGGGACGGGTACTGCGAGGGGGCTTTTCCAGTGAGGATCTCGAGGAGGAGTACACCAAAGCTGTAGACGTCGGCTTTTTGGGAGAGTCGTTTGATCTCGGATTGTTCCGGGGCTCGGTAGCCAGCGAGACGAGCGATGGCGTGGACGGGGTTGAGGAGGAGGGAGAGGCCAAAATCGGAGATCATTGCGACGCCATTTTTGTCGAGGAGCACGTTGGATGATTTGACATTGCCGTGTGGGATCTTGGAGATGCTGTATTCGTCATGAATCTTGGCCAAGCCTCTCGCTGCTCCGAGAACTAAACTGATCCTCGTTGTCCAATCCAATGGGATTCTTCCTGGACCTCGGTTCCCTGGTTTCGTTAACGGCACCGATGATGATTAAACGATGACATAAAGTAACTTATTTGATGAAAATCTGGAATTTACTTCGCTTTATAACTCATATGCTTCTAAACGGTGAAACAAAGCGACCCATTTGTTCAAATCTCGATAATTAGCCTCTAATGGGGTTTCATGCAGCGTGAAACCTCAAATATTAAAATAGGACAAAACCCAGAAAATCAATCGAAGACATATAAACCATGCCAGTGGATCAAAACAGTTTCAAACTTCACAAACATTGAATTACCAAAAATAGTTATAGATATGAAGAGAAGGGTACAAACCATGAAGAAGGGAGTGCAAGCTTCCATTTGGAAGATAATCATAAACAAGAAGCTTCTCTTCCTTAGCATAGTAATAAGCTCTGAGTTTCACCACGTTGGGATGTTTGAGCCTCCCAATTATGTCCATGTACTGCTCGAATTCCTTCCTCGGGCATGGATTCGCGTCCTTGAGCCGCTTAACAGCAACCATCGAGCCATCGTCGAGCACCGCCTTGTACACCGTCCCTAAGCTCCCTTTTCCCAGCATCTCCGCCGATGCCCGCAACAGATCCTCGAGCTCGAACTGTTTTCTCCTCTCGAAGAATACAAGACGGCTCCTATCGGTGGCCGTTGTCCCGTCACTCTCCTCTCCGCCGCCGTAGCTGCTCCTTCTCTTTCCTCCTCCGCCGGCACCGCTCTCGATGCTTGCCTCCTTCGAGCCGCCGGCGCTGCTGCTGCTGACGTCTCGTCTTCCACAGCAGACCGCGAAGACAAAGGACGAAACGATGAACACCGCAACGCATCCGCCGATGATGGTGGCGATCGCGCCAGGGGTTAATCCCCGGTGGCCGCCGCCATTCTTGGATTTTCCGGCGGAGACCGGCGCAACCAAGGTTGGGTTCGACGAGACGGTCTGATCTGTGTCGGAAGATTCCGGGTCACTGGTGAAAGAGCAAACGGGTAATGGACCAGCCCCACAAAGGTCTTCGTTTCCGGCGAAGCTCCTGTGGCCGAAGCTCTTCACTACGCCGTCGGGGACGCGTCCGTACAACTCGTTATACGAAACATTGAGCTCTAATAGCGATCTGATTTGGGAGAAATCTGGGATCCGACCAGTTAATTCGTTGTTCTGTAACCGGATCGTCAGAACCCGAGTCAGCCCGAGAATCTCCGTTGGGATCACGCCGCGGATATTGTTGTCTGAGAGATCGAGACGAATCAGACGCTTGAGGGTTGAAATCTCCGGCGGTATCTCTCCAGATAGATCGTTTCCGGAGAGATAAACGAGTCTGAGGTCGGTACAGTTGGTGAGAGGCGAAATGGTGCCATTGAGGCGATTGTCATGGAGGTCGAGGAGGCGGAGCTGGTCAAGGAGAGATAGAGAGAGAAGTGGGCCACGGAGAGAGAGAGAGGGTAGAGATAGCTCGGTGACGCGGAGAGAATGCGGCGAGCAGACGACGCCGCGCCACGCGGCGGAACAGGCGTCGGGGCCGGTCCAGTTGCCGGCGAGGTTACCGTGGGTGTCGGTGTGAAGGCGGAAGAGGGTGAGAGCATTAGTGTCATTTCGCTGGAAAGGCGATGTCAAAGAGACGGAAAGGTGAGGAAGGAAGAGAAGAAGAGGAAGCAGAAGAAGAAGAGGTCTGGCCATGGCGGAAGGCGGGAAGAAGAGTGAGTGTGAAGAGAGATTCGAGTTTTTTAAAAACAAAAACAATTTGATAATAACGACAAAGGACTTTTGATTTTTCTTTTGGTTCTTTTTCTATTGCGTTATGTTTTGGATGTAGTACGTAAAAGATGCAGTACGTAAAAACAATACGTACAGAGTATACTATCAAGCAACGCATTGAGGTTAATATAAATTTTAGGGAGACAAATCGGAAAATCGATCCTAATTTTTTTAAATGTATGTCACTCAGTTTGACGGAAGATATAATAAAGGTTACAAGATGCTTGTATGGTTTAAGGGTGAAATTAAAAAATAAAAAAATTTAGAAATTTCTTGATACCACAATAATAAATTGAAGTGTTTAAAAATATTAACGTTAAATACGTGAATTTTGGAAAATTTCTGTAGGGGTTAAAAATTTTCAGTTTTTATCTTAAATTGTACTTAATAACCCTGTAGCTTTGATAATAAATAGGGATTTTTACTTGTATTAAATCATGATATATGTATACTATAAGACAAATTGCTACAACTTTGAGAATCTTTGGTATTACTTTGTTTCTAGCATGAGCTCGATAAGGGAAGAAAGACCCATGATGATTTCTTTTTTGACAACAACCATTTAATTGAAAGATTTAACACTTTAAATGCTTATGTGTATATATAGTCCAGTTATATAATTTTAATATTAATGATTAGAACTTTTGATTTTCTATTTTAAAATATTAAAAAATTTACATAATATGCAATCATGATGCTCATTAATAAAAAAGAACGAAAATTTAGGATGTGCATATTCTTAAATCCATAGTTAAAGATAGAAACCTTAAATTACCGACTTTTTGCGAATAGGAATTTATAGGAAATAAGAAACAAAAATATCCAAACTTCACATCTCTTATGAGTTCAATGGCATCATTTCACATCTATTTTCTATATTGAATTGTTTACATTACTATAAAATTATCTCATTTGCATTATTTACAAACTATTTATATATTTCGAATGTTTATCTAGAAATTTAAAAGGTAAAAAATGTAGTTTTCTGCATTTATCAAAATTAAAATTTTCGAATATTTACACATTGTAGTAAAAAATTGTTATTATTTCAAAATTTCAAAATTTTTAAATTTTATATATATTTTAATTTTTTTTTATGAAAATCACTAGTGTTTGTGACAAATAATACCATCATATATCATCTCAAACAATGCCACATTTTTAGCGATTTTTACTAAAAACAATAGATATATATACACACTAAAATTTGGAGTTTAAAAAATAACGATTAAAAATACACAAATTTTATATTAAATTGAATTTAATCTAAAATATATAGTTCTAATTTATGCACATGGAATAAAGGGAGATAATGATAAATGATTAGGCACAAGGGAAAAAAGTAAAAAGTGGAAAATGGGAAATGGAGGTTGTGTGAATAATTGCTTCTCTCCACTCCATGTACCTTTTTTTGTGTCGGATGAACAAACCCCTATATACAAAAGTTACACATCTTCATGATGCATTTGTCCTTTTAATAGAACTTTGAGTAAATTTGATTAAGTAATATAAATATTGACAAGGTTAGCTTTGGTCCATCACTATTTTATGATTTGTAATTTAGTTATATTATATCTCTTGATATATTAAATCAATATAATATCATTCTGAATAAACTTTTTATTTCACAGATATAGAAAACAACCTATTTTCCCTAAACTTTAACACTTTAATTCTATCCTTCTAAATTTTCCTATTCATCCTATTCCTTTCTAAACTATCATTATTCATCATATTCCCCCTTAACTTTAAAAATTCATACTATTTTCCCATCCGTTAACTTTATGTTTATTTTTCTGTTAAATATTTTTAAAACAGCATATCCCCAAACTATATGATTTTCAGCCTATTCCTCTCCGAACTCTGTAAATTCCAGCATATTCCCCCGAATTATATAAATTCCAGTCTATTCACCCTCGAACTATATAAATTCTACACTATCCCCCAAACTTAATAAACTATAACCTATTTCCAACCAAACTATATAAACTCTAACCTATTCCCCCATGAATTATATAAACTCTAGCTTATTCCCCCAAACTATATAATTTATCTAAAAGTAATATATTTTCTTTAATTTTAATGTATTATTAAATTTTTTATATTACAAAATATTAAAATAAAAAATACTTTAAATTCTAATGATTACAAAAAATTCTATATGATTTCTCTAATAGTAACATAATTTCAACATAACCATATTTCACCGAATTTCAACCCGATTTAACCGAATTTAACTCTACTTCACTCAAATTTAACACGTTTTCACCCAATTTTAACCCAATTTCACCCAATTTTTATCTGATTCACCGAATTTCAACCCGGTTTAATCGAATTTTCACTCCATTTCACTTAAATTTAATACGATTTCACCAAATTTTGACCCAATTTCACCTTAATTTTACTCGATTACACCGATTTCAACCCAATTTAACCGAATTTTCATTTTATTTCACTGAAATTTAACACAATTTCACCCAATTTCACCAAAATTTAACTCAATTTCACCGAATTTCGACCCCATTTCACCGAATTTCGACCCGATTTCACCGAATTTCGGCCCGATTTCACCGAATTTCAACCCCATTTAACCGAATTTTAACTCTATTTCACTCATATTTAATCCGATTTCACTCAATTTCACAAAATTTAACTCGATTTCACCTAATTTTTACTCGATTTCACCGAATTTCAATCCAATTTAATCAAATTTTAAATATATTTCACTCAATTTTAACCCGATTTCACCCAATTTTAACCCAATTTCACCCAATTTCACCGAAGTTTAACTCTATTTCACTCATATTTAATCCGATTTCACCCAATTTCACCAAAATTTTACTCGATTTCACATATTTTTTACTCGATTTCACCGAATTTCAACCCGATTTAACCAAATTTTATATTCGCTCAATTTTAACCCGATTTCACCCAATTTTAACCGGATTAAAATTGGGTGAAAACAGGTTAAATTTTAGTGAAATTGGGTTAACATTGGGTTAAACAAGATTAAATCGGGTGAAATCAGGTTAAATTTGGGTGTAATCGAATAAAAATTAGGGGAAATCGGATTAAAATTGGGTGAAATCGGGTTAAATTTTGGTGAAACTGTGTTAACATTGGGTGAAGTCAGATTAAATCGGTGAAATCGGGTTAAATTTGAGTGAAATCGAATAAAACTTGAGTGGAATCGTGTTGAAATTCGGTGAATTCGAGTAAAAATTGGTTTAAATCGGATTAAAATTGGGTGAAATCAGGTTAAATTGGGTTAAAATTGAGTGAAATTGTGTTAAATTTGAGTGAAATATGGTTATGTTAAAATTATGTTACTATTATAGAAATCATATAGAATTTTTTGTACTCGTTAGAATTTAAAGTATTTTTTTATTTTAATATTTTGTAATAAAAAAATTTAATAATACATTAAAATTAAAGAAAATATATTACTTTTAGAGAAATCATATAGTTCGGGGGAATAGGCTAGAGTTTATATAGTTCATGGGGGAATAGGCTAGAATTTATATAGTTCAGGGGGAAATAGGCTATAGTTTATATAGTTTGGGGGGAATAGGCTAGAATTTATATAGTTCGAGGGTGAATAGGCTGAAATTTATATAGTTCGGGGGAATATGAGTTCGGGAGGGGGGGATAGGCTGTTTTAAAAATATTTAACAGAAAAATTAATAGAAAGTTAACGGAGGAGGAATATGATGAATTTTTAAAGTTCAAGAGAAATACAATGAGTAATGATAGTTTAGGGGGATGAAAGTTAGGGAGAATGGGATTAAAATGGTAAAGTTTAGGGGAATAAGTTGTTTAAATATAATATTTAATACATAATTATTTTTTAATTATTTTTTTGTTCGTCATCTTTAAAAAAAATTATTGCGTAAAAAATTTGTCAAAAGTCTTTTTTCTTTAAACTGTGGGAGTTTTGATTTGTAAGTACCGAAATCAACCATTACGGTTTAAAAAACTTCTTAAATTGGTAGAAGAATTAAAATATGATTTTAGAGTTAGAGAGTATTCATTATTTGTTATTTGTCATCTACTTTAGACGTTGTCATCTTTAGTAGATAGTATATTCTCAAACATAGTTTCTCTCGCATTCCTTTCTCTTCTTAGTTGAACATCTAGTTTCCCATATCTCTCTTTCTCGTTCGACCAACTTGCTAGGGAGTGGAAATCAAATCGGTCTGTTTATTTCATTACTGAATGATTATAAACAACATCAACATACACTATAATATTGAATTTGTCGGTGTCCTAATTGTGATATATACTAAATATACACATATTAAGCATATTTTTTTATAGTACCCTCAAATTGATAATCCATTGAACGTTCAACTTGAAGAAAAGATAATCAAAAGGTGGTATCCCAAGAGCTTTCGTGACAATGTACCACCAGTTCATGTTGGACAAAATAACAATTGACTTTAATATGTTTCCTATAATCATAAAACACACGTGATCATATGCAATGTATAGAACCACCTCATTGTCAAAGAGAAGAGACACCGAAGAAGAACCGTCAATGCTTACTTTACATAGAATTTGACACATAACCTATTGATCTCATAGCATGTGTAGACCATTCGACGGATAATTAGCCTTAACTAGTTACTTACAAAATGTATTGTATTTTTTTTGTCTTCTAAAATATCGATGATTTACCAACAAAGTGATGTTTTTCGAAAGTTCGCATGAGTCACAGAAAGTTGAAGGATATTTAGTGAAATAAGTCATGTCGCATGTTCGTAGAAGTTGAATAACTTCATCATTTGGGTGACCAAACCTCCCATGCCATGTCTCTCGTGACGATGTCCTCTGTTTGATGGAGTAAAGAGCCTGAGTAGCAGAGAATTCTAGGACATATAGGCCACTAATTTTGTGACCCTTTGCTAGCATCTTTTTCAGTGTGTTGTTCCTTAATCATAACACCAAATGAGTCAAATATAACAAGGCAAAGAATATCAGATGTAATATGTGCCACTCACAATAATGATTTCTGTAAAGTAGGAGCTGCAAAGACATATTGCAAGGGCGGGTTATATGAAGGTGATGTTGTGAGGGATAAACCAACATGTGTGATAGATAGGAGAGAACCTTCTCCAACCATAACATTATCTGAGCTCTTATAGGGTTAATAAATATGAAGGTGAGTGGTAGAGTTAGTCATGTGTGAGCTTGCACCTGAATCTAGATACCGTTCGGCTCCATGGGAATCCGTTACTTGTAGAGATTTTAAAGCTTATGGAATATTTTGAGATTGAAAGGAGTTATCGAATCTATGCCAATATGTTAAAGCAACATAACCAGTCTTGCCAAAAATTTGGTAGAGAGGTATGTTGTGTTCTGATTGCAAGTTTGTGATGATGAGCATAAGATGAGTTATTGTCGTAGAATTGTTGAGTGAAACCACAACCTCGTAAGGTGAAGTTACTACGTCCTCTTTGAGTATTAAAATCGATTTGAACCTCTAGAATATGTAGGATTACCTCGACCATACTATTGGTAACCAGATAATGAGTAAAAGTTGTTACCAGGTTGTGCACTAAAAGCTTGATAATGAGAAATGTAAGAGATCTTGCTGGATTTGCTTGTGAGAGCAAGGCTGGTGAGTTGACTCACCAAATCTTCATATGTTAGAAATGGTTTTCGATGCATAGAAGTGTGAATGACAATGGTAAAGGCTTCATACTCCTTTCGAAGCTCTGCAGAAAATTGAATATCTTCATTGATTATCAAACCGAATTGCTAATATGGAAGTAAGATGGTCACATATTGATTTGAAACTGATATAGTCTCGGATAGAGTTTCCTTCAATGTTGATGGTTTGCAAAGATGCTAGGAGATCAAACTCCCACGAGATGGAAAATTAATTGAAATGCCTAGCTAAGGCTTGCGAGACACAAATTGATATATTTGGAAAGAGTCCCACACAACCAAGAACAATCCAGATTATATGTTTTACGCCAGGAATAGAGTAAAGGATTTGATGTTTGAATGACAATATTACCATTTGTGTTGGTGATGATTTGTGATGGTGTAACTATCTCTCGTGTGATAAAATCAAGGAGTTCTTCTAACTCCAACAATGATCCAATCTGAGTTTTCAAAATAAGGTAGTTTGTATTTGAGAGTTTAAGGATAATGAAGTTAGAAATGTTAACATGAACGAGAAAGGGGAAGTGTTTTGGTTCATGAGGTTTATCGCCAAAAGCTCTAACACCTTAAAAGCTTTAAAATTTAAGGAAAAACTTATAATAATATCATTTCATTCTCGTTATTTATGCTTGAGCACAAGAGCTCTATTTATACAAGCTTTAAGTCACAAACATACAAGAGAAGGTATAGAGAATATTCTTTGCATGTTTGTTATTCTGCCTGAATTGAGAATTGATTTCTAACAACAATATTTGGAGTTTCCTCTAACCACATAGCTGTTTGTCTTGGATTTTTGTGAGCCAAGGAATTGCAGAGGCTATGAGACTTGCTGGAAGAAAAATATGATGCAATGGAATTAAAATTATCACCATGAGAGAGAAGCACGTGTTTGTTCTTATATTTCCTTTGTTCTTCATTTACTGCACTGTTATATTGGTGTTTTGTTGCTTTTCTGAAGGTTTGAAGAAGACTGTTATTGGAAGAGCTCTAGGAGGCTGAAATGTATGCTGAAGTGTGCTAATACAACATCGCTACGAAAAACCCTTCTTGATGGTCTCTCATGGGTTTTCTCAATTGGAGATTTTGCAAGTTTCACAACCAAGAGACAACATTATTTGTTAATATCCATCACATACTTTCGTTGGGACAAGAAAATCCTACTAGATGATCAAGTACCATCAATAAAAAAGTACCCCATATCACCAGATTCTTCATGTGAAAATATGTGCTAAAATAATTCTTAAATCTAGATCTAACCAAATATTCATTACTATCCTCGATAACCTTATCAACATAGATAAAGAAAAATGGAGATGAACATCTCAACAAACATAACAAAAAAGAGAATTTCAGTGTTTAAATGAGTGATACCGAACTTTAGGAGAACACTAGTCAAATTTTGAAACCAATATCGAGGAGATTGGCATAATCCTACAATGACTTAAAAAATTTGTAAAATTACGATGGATGAAACACAAAAAAAAAAAACTAATGGTAACCTCATGTAAACCTCATTTGTTAAATCTTTGTGTAAAAAAAAAAACATTGTATACTTTTTTTTGGTGAACTTTCTAATTCATTACTGTGGCTACGACTAGAAAGGTGCGTATCATGGCCATTTTGTTAAATGGGGTAAATATTTTGGTGAAATCTATATCTTCTAGTCGTTGCTCAAAATTACTAGTCATTCTTTATAACATTCAATAATGTCATCATATTTATGCTTCAGCTTATAAATCTATTTAAACCACGATGTTTCTTGTTAAGAGGAAGCAAAGTGAAAATATTACTATTTTCCACAAGAACCTTAATCTCTTTATTCATTTCCATCTACAAATGTTTTATAGAATGTGTTTCCTTATATGATCGGGGTTCATAGGACGGGCTGAGTAATGCAAGAAAAATAGTCAATGTAGTCATAACAATCATTACATGAGTTCTCTCAATGAGGACGAGCAAGAATGTCACATGGGTATGAGGAATCATTACAATGAACGAAATTCATTATTAAAGATGTTCTCTTATAATTATAATTGAGATATACAAGACTATATATACACACTTTACACTAGGGTTATGCTAATAATGAAATTACAGTTGTGTACATGATTTCCTTATCTACTCTTATATTGCCTTATACGCCCCCGCAAGATGGAGCATCAGACGTGACTCCAATCTTGGAACATAAATCACGGAGTCGAAACCGGGATAACGGCTTCGTCAGAGCGTCGGCCAACTGATCCGAGGAGTGAACGTGACAAACTCGAAGTAGACCAGCTTCAATGTGTTATCGAACAAAGTGGTAGGACAACGCAATGTGCTTCATGCGAGAATGAAAGACGGGATTGGCACACAAGTACGTGGCTCCAACGTTGTCGCAATAGATAAACGGCTGAGTCTTTAATGATTGGCCAAGTTCAGTGAGAAGAGAACATATCCAAGTGAGTTCGGCCGTGGTGGTTGCTACCGAGCGATATTCAGCTTCCGTGGAGGACAAGGCACTCATACGTTGTTTCTTAGACGACCATGATATAGGATGAATACCCAAGTAAACAATGTAGGCACCGGTGGATGAGAAATCATCCTTGTTTCCAGCCCAGTTGGAATCAGAGAAAGCATGCAAGGTGATGTCTGGAGGCTGCAAGAAAAATTCCCAAGTGAGTAGTGCCCGCGAGGTAGCGGAGAACACGTTTTGCCGCCACCCAATGATCCGTTCTGGGAGAGTGCATAAATTGTGACAGTTTGTTGACGGCGAAGGCAATGTCCGGACGGGTGAATGATAAATACTGTAGGCTTCCAACAACCATGCCGCCGTGGTTGCCAAGGGAGTTCCAACGGGTTCGGCCTCATTCATATTGGTTTTATGAAGAATGTCCATGATATATTTCCTTTGAGTGAGAAGAATGCCGGCCGGTGTTCTTGTGACTTCAACCCGAAGAAAATAGGATAAGTCACCTAGGTCTTTCAAGGAGAACCGCCGAGAAAGTGAAGTGATGACATCTTGAATTCGAGGGGAACAATTTCCTGTGATTATAATGTCATCCACGTAGACGAGCACAAATATGCATGCGTCGTTGTTGCGAAGGATGAATAGAGAGGCATCTGCAAGTGAGTTAACAAAGCCATACTCAAGTAAATGGTGTTTGAGTTCAGAGTACCAAGCGCGTGGAGCCTGTTTGAGGCCATAGATAGCCTTCCGAAGTTTGCATACGTGCGTGGGATGTTCCTTGTCGATGAATCCCGGGGGCTGCGACATGAAGACTTCTTCCTTGAGGTGACCTTGGAGAAATGCATTGTTGACGTCTAGTTGACGAAGAGGCCAACCGGAGCTTGCAACAAGATTTAGAATGACTCGAATTGTGGTAGGTTTAACAACTGGGCTGAATGTGTCGAGAAAGTCTACACCGGGTCGTTGATGAAAACCTTGGCCACGAGCCTAGCCTTGTACCTGTCAATATCACCATTAGGTAGCCGTTTAGTACGAAAAATCCATCGACACCCTACAATGTTGGATGCCTCTTCGGCCGGGACACGTGTCCATGTGTCATTGCGGAGCAAGGCATCAAATTCTTCACTCATCGCGCGCTTCCATCTCTCATCCTTTAGGGCTTGAGTGTGGGAAGTAGGGTCAATGTTTTGAGTTAGGTTGGCTACGTAGAAAAATTTGTGGTTTGGTTTGTGTACATGGTTTTTGGATCGGGTTGTCATTGGATGAGTGTTTGTTGTAGTGGTGACATTTGGTAACGATTCATTAGATGAGACGAGGGAGGAGTCCAACAATGCTGGAGCTTCATGTTGTGTAGCAGATGCTGGTGCAGAGGGCAAAGGATCTGAGGGCAATAGCAGAGGAAACAGAGGAGACATGAGGGAATGAAGGTGCTAAAGAGTCGGTTTGGGTCGATGGGCTTGTTTTGTTGGAGAATGGGAATTGGCTTTCACAAAACACTACGTGACGAGAGACATAAAGACGTGATGAGTGAGGTTCAAAACAAAAATATGCACTTTGGGTCGTTGAGTAGCCAAAGAAAACACATGGGAGTGATCGAGATTGGAGTTTATTGGTGTTATATGGACGAAGCCACGGAAAACATAGGCAACCAAAAACACGAAGTTTGTTGTAATTGGGTGTGGAACCGAAGAGAAGTTCAAACAGAGAGACATTTGAAGTGATCGGAGAAGGCATTCTGTTAATAAGATAAGTTGCGGTGGTGAAGGCATAAGGCCAAAATTCAATGGGAATGGATGCGTGAGACATCATGGAAAGTGCAATTTCAATAATATGGCGATGGCGCCGCTCCGAAATACCATTGTGTTCAGAGGTATGCAGAGGTGTGGTGAGATGAGAAATTCCTTGTGAGGCAAGAAATGATCAAAGAGCTAAAAAAACTCGCCACAATTGTCCGTGTAAAGAGTAACAATTTTTTGTTGAAACTTGTTTTCAACAATGTTTTTAAAAGTGATAAAAATATTAAAAACTTCTGATTTCTTGTGTAAGGGGTAAAGCCATATATATCTTGTATAATGATCCACAAAAATCACATAATATTTGAAACCATCGTGTGAGTAATGTGGTGATGTCCACACATCCGAAAATAAAAGTTCAAGTGGCCGTGAAGATGATAGAGATGTTGTGGAAAAAGGTAACTTGTGACTTTTATTCTTGAAACAAGAAATGCAAGATAAAGACTCTTTAAAGTTTGAAGACAATGGAAGTGAAAAATTAGAAATGACACTTTTTAAAACGGGGGACTGCGGGATGACCTAGACGACGATGCCACTCGGATAAAGTGGTACGTACACAAGGAAAAGCTTGAATGGAGGTTGAAGAAGACGAGGGTGCGATCGGCAGCTCGTAGACTCCGTTTCTAACATTTCCCGTCATTATTGGCGCCCCCGTGCTTAGATCCTTCACCTGAAACATATCATGACAGAATTCAACGGAAACATGATTAGTCCGACAAAGTTGGTTGATGGAAATAAGGTTTTTGGTAATGGAAGGCACACAAAGGACATTATGTAAAGTGACAGTGTGTGGAGGACAAGGAAGAGAGATAGAACCCATATGAGTGATGGGAAGCATCGAGTCGTCGCCAATTACAACATTGTCACCGCCTTTGTAAGGAGCATGCAGGGAAAGATTGTGGAGATCGGACGTGACGTGATGTGATGGACCACTATCGAGAATCCACCCATCGGTATCATATGGAGAAGCAACGGTGTGATATGCACGCGGTTGCCATGGACGAGGAGAGGAGTTCCATGGCTGCGGTTGCGTCGATGTTCCCTGAGCCGAGATGAGTTGAAATTGTGGGCAACGTTTGGCGCTATGACCAAAGGTACCACATGCTTGGCACTTGCCTTGATAACCTCTCGATTGTGTTTGGTTGTTGCGGTTCCAAGTTGATCCGCCGCGGCCACGGTTGGAAGATGTCCTGCGAACGTTGGTTGCAAGTGCCGTGATCGGATGCGATGAGATCAAGGGAGCCGAGGCTAAGATTTTGGCTTCATGATTGAGGAGGCGCTCATGAAGCTCGTCGAAGGAGATCAACGAATCTCGTGCATTCACAACATCAACGACAGATTTGTACTCGTCGGGCAAGCCGTCGAGAATGACTTCTAGGAGATCTTCAGGGTCGAGTGCCTTACCTAAAAGAGCAAGTTCATCAGCTTTGGAGTTGATAGATCACATATATTCGTCGATGGTGAGTGTTCCTTTAACGGATCGCTTGAGTTGCTCCCGAATCTGTCGAATGTGGCCTCTCGATGCTTTCCCGTATGTATTAGCTAGCAGCTGCCAGGCGTCACGAACAGATGCGGCACGGGCAATAAGCGGCTGAAGTGGAACAGAAAGAGAGCCGAGAAGGGCTGAGTAGAGGAGTCTGTCTTGTTTCTTGTATGGCGCAAAGGCCGGGTTGGGATGCGAGATCCCGTCGACAATGATTATAGGAGAGGGCACCAAAGAATTGTCTTGAATGAAACATTCAAGACCGTGGCCTTCGAGACGAGCGGTGACTTGCACTTGCCATGTCAGATAATTTGTGGGTGTTAACTTGGTGATATTGGCCATGTTAACAGTGAGCAACACCCGTTGTGGATCCGAGGGAGTGAAAACAAGAGTTGGTTCGGATGATTGGGAGCATGTGTCATCACGAGGAGGCAAGGTGCTGGAACTCATGGTGTTTGGCGAAGAAGAGAATGAACGGCGGCTAGGGTTTTGAAAGAAAAAAAAAGACGTGTGTCTTTAGGCTCTTGATACCATATGGAAGATGTTCTCTTATAATTATAATTGAGATGTACAGGACTATATATACACACTTTACACTAGGATTATGCTAATAATGAAATTACATTTGTGTACATGATTTCCTTATCTACTCTTATATTACCTTATATTCATTACGTGAAGTTGTAGGAGAACTGAGGGTTTTCGTACATGATGACCACACCCTAAGAGTTTAGTTGCTTCACTGGATGAGTTGCTAATGTCGAAAAGTTTAGTTGAATCAGAGGAAGGTAAAAATAAACCCGAAGAATCATCACCTATTATTTGCAAAGAACTCCCCATTTTTTTTCTAAAACATAGAGTGAAATGCCCGAATAAATTATCGCCCTCATAAATAGAAAATGATATTGGTCTAGTTGCAGTCGCGACCGACCTCAAGGGATGATAAAGAGAGACTTCAAAAAGAAATATATTATTTGACAATATAATTGAGTATTCTTGGGAGTTAAAGTCAAATAATCTCCATAAGAATACATCTTCAGTTATGTTCAACGAATTTGTCTCATGGCAAAGGACAATGGTAGGCATGACATAGACAAGCAAAGAAACAAAACTGATCGTATGATGGTTTTTATCTAGAAACCATCTCATAAAGAGATTGACCATGAATTCAGAATGAGTGTGATTGATGAAAAATGGTGGTGAGGAAACAATATCCCCAAAATTCAGTTGGTGGGCTAGCGTGAAACCATAATGATCGAGCAATATTTAGAATATGCATTACGTTCAATGGAGCCATTATACTATGAGGAATCAACACAGAAAGTCTAATGTAGAATTCCATGGGAGAAAAAAGAGAAAGGAAAACAAGAAACTCGCGTCCATTATTCAAATGGATTTATTAATTCGCCTTGTTGAATTGATGTTGTGTAAGGGTAAAAACTTGACTAAACAAGCGTTTAACTTCAGATTTTGCATGAAATAAACACATGTTGATGTAAAGTAATCATCTAGAATTGTGAAGAAGCAGATCCCGTAGTTGAAATTGGGTATGTACCTCATATTTCACAATCAACGATTATGTTTTGCATGCTAGCACAAATCACATTTATTGTCCGAGTCACCAAAATTGATAATTCGAAATGATAGAAAACAACATTAAAGAATAGATGTCCAGGTCAATAATACCAAAGAGAACACTGGGCTGTTGAAGAAACTTGATATGATTGTGCCCCAAAAACCCCCAAATAGGTGAATTCCTTGTCACATTTTTCGTCAACTCGAATTAAGATTTTCGTGGAATTTTTCTGTATCATACAAAATTTATCAGTGAATGTGATAAAATATGAATGACACTCCAATATTTTTACGACATATACCAAAGTGTATTGCAAAATGATACAAATTTGACATCAGCAAGACACAAATGCTCGAACAAAAAAGGTCATCTAACATAAATAATAGAAGGAAATAAAAAATATTTCCTCCATAATATTCTCTCCATTGATTTGGTCTAATTCTCTCTATAACTTTCTCTCCATTGATTTAGTCTAATTATCTCCATAACTTTCTCTCCATTAATTTGGTCTAATTTCTCCATTGATTTGGTCTAATTCTCTAGTTGAAATATGCACTCCTATGTATATATAAATCGTGTACCATCTTATGAAAATAATATAATCCCAGCCAATCCTGTGATGGCCTTGATCAATATCAACGTTTCCAATGTTACGAAATTTACAGCAATAACGTCGTTGTTCCAAATCCAGCGTACAATCCATGGTTTCATCAGGATCGTCTCATCTTTGCGGCCCTTCTCGGATCCATATCTCCTTCATGCCAAGCCCTCATTGCCTCGGCCTCAACATCCGCAACGACTTAGGCCACACTTGCCTCCACGTACGGTCTCTCTAGTCGTGAATCAGATCTGATCCAGGCTCAACCTTTGGCAATAACTCTTCCAATCTCGGCTCACAACGTTCAACGCAAACCGCGGGGAACATGGCGGCAAGACCACAAATCAGTCTCTGACCACTTCAACTCGAATTCTCGTACATCCTTCACTCTAGGATACCAAGACAAATGTCAACTCTGCGGTGTTCATGGCCACAGTGAAAAAACATGTCGTCTACTTTGCTCGCTAGTCAAACCTCAGCCCACGCCACCCTCAGATCCTCGGAGACCATCCGCTTGGCAAGCTACCGCCAATCAGGTGTCACATAATCCATCAGACTCTCCAACGTGGCTGCTCGACTCGGGAGCATCGCATCACATCACCATAGACCTTGCCAATCTGTCACTTCACTCTCCGTACAACGGTCTGGACAGGGTCGTTCTTGATGATAGTAGCGGGCTTGAGATCACACACACCGGTTCTATGTTTCTCCCCTCATCCTCTCTTCCCTTTCCCTTCAACATGTTCTTTGTGTCCTTCACATGCATAAAAATTTTATTTCCATACACTAACTTTGTACTCACAACGATGTCTCGGTCGAATTCTTTCCGTTTCATTTTCAGGTGAAGGATCTAAACGAGAGCACTAATCACCAAGGGTGAACTCAAAACAATGTGTAGGAGTGGCCACAACTCCCTACTTCATGGCCAAATCTGTCCGTCTTGTTTCCAACTGCTTTTTCCATGGTCAATAACACTTTGTCCGAGTGGCACTCTAGGCTAGGTCATCATTCTTTTGAAGTCTTTAATAAAATCGTCTCCACTTTTTCCCTTCCTTTGTCCCGTTCGTCAAGTACATCATTGGCTTGTGTGGCTTGTTCAATCAATAAAATTCATAAACATCCATTTCATACCTCCTCCATTGTCTCCAAAAGACTTCTTGATATCATATTGTCAAACGTATGGAAATCACCCATACCATCAGTGATACCCGCAATGCATGGTATTGGTTATCACCGACTTCCATTCGTATATATATATATATATATATATTATTAATAATAATTAGGGTTTTAAAAAATTAAAGAAAGAGAGAGAACAACCGTGGGAATTTAAGAGAGGGAGAGAGAGCAGCAACCGAGAGAGAGGAAGAAAAAAAAAAGAAAAGGGAAGAAGAAAGAAGAATGAAAAAAAGGAAGAAGAAATTGAAGAAGGATCTTCAATTTTCATCACGTTCTTTGTGGGTGGTTTCTAATCGCGATTGTGGTAAATATCTAAATGATTCGTTGTGATTATTCACTTAATATGAATATTTATATTATAGAAATTTAATGGAACTATAATAGGGAAAAATTGGTCGGTGTTGTTGTTAGAAATATTAGCCAGAATCGTCAAATCGTCCGGGAAGCTAAGGTGATGATTTTCTCCATCGTAATTTCGGATTTGTGATTGATTTATGTAAACGATTATACTTTTAAAACGAGGCATGGTCACAATAGGATTTATAGCATCATAATGGAAAAAGTGAGACACTACAAGTGAATTGATTAAACTCTAGATTTATCGTATGAGAATTGATGATAAGTATATGAGTTGTATAAATGACTAGAGATGATCTAGAGAATTGACGTGCGACCAAGTGTTGGGGTTGGAGAACGTCGATATTTGGGTTCGGTGTTTAAGCCGAGTGAAGATATTGGTAATGTGCTTGATCGAGTGATTTCACACTCGAACCTTCGGAAGAAGGCGTGTGCGAGCGCGTTGGGTAGAGTTGTCACGTGAGGAGTATCGGGTCGATGACGTTGCCAGCGACGGAGCGTCGAGTTAGTCAGGTCAGTGGATCTGCCGGCGTCGTACCGTGTTGGGTTTGTGGTAACCTTTCGAGCGACGGAGCGTCGAGTTAGTCAGATCAGTGGATCTGTCAGCATCGTACCATGTTGGGGTTGTGGTAGCCTTTCGAGCGACAGAGCACTGTATTGTACTGATGGGTGGGGTACTTGTGACCTTGCGAGATCTTCAGTGTGCTGGGGTCCTTTGGACTTTGCGAGCATATGCTCGAGCTAGAGTCGTGTGGACTCTGTGTGTTATGATATAGTGTGGTACTAATCTTAGACTTGGGATACTCGGTCGGGTTGGGTAGAGTTGTCTACATATCTTTAGTTTAGACTTTGGATATATCGTTATTTTATGATATTCATTTTGACCGGGAGAATATGTGGGACAGAGTACGTACACGTATTGATCTCACTGAGTGCGTATTTCGTACTCACCTTATTTGTTGATTGTTGTGGATGGATAATGTATGGCAAGGAAAAAGAGCAACGAGGTTGAGCAACAACATGAAAGCTCACAGCGGGCTGATGGGAGAGGCGTGCACGAGGTCTCTATAAGTTTTATTTTGCATTTCGTATTTATTTTATTCATTATTCATGACTATGATATTGACGTATTTGTTTCTCTATTTGGTCTAGACCATTCTTGTTTCGGAATAAATCATTTATTTTATTTTATAAATGCATTTGAGCGATGACACGTGTAGCCACCTCTTGGAGGTGATGGTGAACACTCCTAGTCTTGAGGTAGTTCCGGATGGGGGTGTTATAAATTGGTATCAGAGCTCGGTTTTCAATTTCGTATTTATCGTTTTCACTTGATTTCAAAATGTTTTGTGAAATATTTTAATAAAGCCACGAGACCATAGCATACATGGCCTGAAATCTCTAGTGGGTTTAGAGCTGTGGAAACTAATTGTGGTTAATTGTGTGTATGAGACATTACCGAGGAGGATGATTACTAGAGCTCTTGGTCGCGGAATGATTGGAGGCTCTCGTTCCACTAGCCATACGCAGTCTCAATCATCTGGACGAAGATCGCGAAATGGAATAGATAGAGATGTCATGAGAGACATATTGAGAGAACTATTAGCACAAAGTCGACAACATGATCAAGAGGAGAGTTCGGCAACACCACAAGTACCGGTGCAGGCACCGACACCACCACCAGTACAACCACCTGCTCTGCCACAAGTACCGTTGTCGCCACCACCAATGCCTCCTCCAATATTTAATCAGAGGCATGTGGAGACGTCAGAGTATTTCTATGTCATGGATCACATGGCTAAATGGGGTACAAAGTCATTTCGTGGCGGTGCGGTACCTCCCATGAAGGCGGAGGAGTGGATGTTTCGATTAGAGCGGAACATTCAATCATCTAGATGTCCATTAGAGTTTAAGATGGATATTGCGTATAAGAAGTAGGGGTATTTATGTAATTTCACACTTTATTAGGGTTTTCTACTCTTACTACTTCTTGTACCTATATATACACATTGTACTCGTTTTGATATGGAATAAGACAAATCATACCGATTTACATGGTATCAGAGCCCTAAAGACATACGTCAATTTTTTTTTCAAACCGGCCAAAACCCTAAAATCTCTTTTACTGGCGCCGCCAAACTTTCCACCGCTACCGGCCGCTTCCAGCCGCACCTTCCGCCGCCGCTCAAACCACTATTGCACCCGTCGGCCGCAGTCAGCAACCCCAGCCCCAGCCGCTCGCCCGACGTCCGACAGTCAGCAACCCTGTCACGCACGCATTGAACGTTCAGCGATCGTTCTCCCACGTTCAGCCGCTCCCTCGCTCGTTCGACGTCCTACGTTCCACCGTTCGACGTCCCTTGTTCAGCCGATCATTCTCCAACGATCAGTGACCGTCTCACGCAAACCACTTCAGCCGCTCGACGTAGCTCGTTCAACCAGCGGTTCAACGTCTCTCGTTCAGCCGACCAACCGTCCCTCGTCTCACCATGTCAAATTCATCCGCTGCCGACGTTACTCCGGCGTTCAACCCCAATGAACCTAACGGTACTCTTCTCACGGTCAATATGTCGAACGTGACCAAGCTTACCTCCTCCAACTACTTGATTTGGAGTATTCAAATCCGTGCTCTACTCGAAGGCCATAGGTTGGATTGTTTTATCCAATCGGATTCCGTCGTCCCAAATGCTACCCTCCTCGTCGAAGGTGTTGCCATTCCAAATCCGGCGTTTGCCCCATACAAACAGCAAGATCGGCTCTTGTTCTCGGCCATTCTTGGCGCGATCTCTCCTCCCCTACAGCCCATGGTCGCTCGCGTGTCCTCCGTACGCGAGGCGTGGCTCCTCCTTGCTCAAACGTATGGCAAGGCATCACCGGGGCATATCCTTCAACTCAAGGAACAACTCAAGCGAAGTTCGAAAGGATCTCAAACCATAGACGACTACATGAGGACCATCATCAACAAAGCGGATGAATTAACGCTTCTCGGCAAGCCACTTGATGCCGAGGATTTACTCCAATACATCCTCGATGGACTTCCGGATGACTACAAACCAATCGTTGATGCGGTGAATGCTCGAGACAGCATTATTCCGATTGAGGAGCTTCATGAAAAACTCCTTAGTCATGAAGCCAAACTCCTCCAATCCATGCCGCTGAAATTCACGCCGCCGGTCACTGCCCTAGCTACCAACACTCGTCCGAGGCACTACAATCGACAGCACGACTCCTCCAATTGGCGAAGGCAAGAAAATCGGCAATCTTCAGGGTATCAAGGGCGATGCCAATTGTGTGGAGTTCATGGCCACAGCGCCCGTCGTTGCCCACAACTGCCACCTTCTCACGGCAGTCCACATTCGTCGTCCGCTCCCTTGCCGCATTGGAGTTCTTCGCCGCGTCCGTGGCAGCCGCGTGCTCACAATACCACCGTCACACCATATGCACCGGATCAATGGCTCCTTGACAGCGGAGCCTCTCATCATATCACGTCCGATCTACACAATTTGTCGCTCCATTCTCCGTACAAGGGTGGTGAAGAAGTGGTAATCGATGATGGCTCCTCGTTGCCCATTACCCATATTGGTTCTTTCTCTATCCCTAGCTCATCACATGATTCATATCTTCATCTTGATCATGTGTTATGTGTGCCTACGATGAACAAGAATCTTATCTCCATTCAACAATTATGTCGGACTAATGGAGTTTCCGTGGAATTTTTTGATGATCATTTTCAGGTGAAGGATTCAAAAATGGGGGAGCGTCTACTTCACAGAAAATCTAGAGACGGTGTCTATGAGTGGCCGATTCCCATAGCTCCCAAACCTCCTATTGTGGCTCTTCATAGTGTCAAGACCACTTTGTCCGAGTGGCACTCTCGATTAGGTCATCCTTCGGTTTCAATTTTAAAGCATGTCGTTTCTAAGAACTCTTTACCATTGTCTAAGTCAAGTTTGTCTGTTTTGCAACTGCACTAGCGTCTTTCCTCACCACACATGGCATTTCCCATCGTACCACCCCACCTCATACTCCCGAACACAATGGCATAGCTGAACGTCGTCACCGTCATATTGTTGAAACCGGTCTATCCCTCCTATCCCACGCCTCACTTCCCACGTCCTTTTGGACGTATGCCTTCCCCACCGCGGTCTATCTCATTAACCGCTTACCCACCCCAATTCTCTCCTATGACAGCCCATACACAAAACTTCTAGGCACTCTCCCGAACTACCTTAAACTTCGGACGTTTGGCTGCCTATGCTATCCATGGCTTCGGCCATACTCCACCCACAAACTCTCACCCCGTTCTAAACCCTGTGTGTTTCTAGGGTACTCCACCACCCAAAGTGCCTACCTATTTCTTGATCTCACTCAATCTAGGGTTTATACCTCTCGTCATGTTGAGTTTCACGAAACAATCTTTCCCTATTCAAACTACTCCCACTTTTTCGGCTCAACTTCCTCAGTCGAACCTCCACCATCTCCCCCATGGTCACCACCGGTTTCTATTGTCCCTACGGGTCCTCAGCTGCCCTTGACACCGTCTTCTCGTGCTCCTCCTCCACCGGATCCTTCACCGGATATGCTCACATCGAGTACGTCTCCGGACATGGTCTCTGTTGCAGCTAACTCACGTTTGGATGTTCCGGCTATTATGGAGGATGATCCCCCTGTTCGTGGCAACATTCACCCCATGCAAACACGGTCTAAGGCAAAATTGTCCCAGGTGTATTGCTCTTACTCTGCTGTTCTCACTGATCATGGTTGAACCGACGACGGTTGCTCATGCGCTTAAGGATCCGCGGTGGAGAAAGGCAATAAGCGAGGAATTTGATGCACTTGTCCGAAATGGAACCTGGGATCTCGTGCCAGCGGACCAAGCCTCGAACATTGTTGATTGCAAGTGGATCTTTCGCATCAAACGTCAGCCTAATGGTTCTGTGGAACGCTACAAGACTCGACTTGTGGCCAAGGGTTTTACTCAACGACCCGGGGTGGACTTCACTGAAACATTCAGTCCCGTTGTCAAACCAGCCACCATCCGATTGATTTTGAGTCTCTCGATCTCAAATGGGTGGATTCTTCGTCAACTCGATGTCAACAATGCCTTTCTGCAAAGCATTCTCACGGATGAGGTGTATATGACCCAACCACAAGGCTTTGTTGATCCCGATCGTCCGCATCACATTTGCAAACTTCACAAAGCCCTCTATGGTCTAAAACAAGCTCCCCGGGCGTGGTATTCAGAACTACGAGAGTTCCTACTTGGCCAAGGCTTTGTCAACTCTCTCGCGGATACATCATTGTTCATTCTCCGCAACACTGAGGTAAGCATATATGTTCTTGTCTATGTGGATGATCTTGTGGTCACAGGAAGCAATCCCACGGCTGTTCAATGCTTCACCACCGCCCTAGGCCGTCGCTTCTCCATCAAAGACTTGGGTGATCTCTCTTATTTTCTTGGAATTGAAGCCACACGGACGGCCTCGGGTTTGCGCCTCACTCAACGCAAATACATCAATGATATCCTCGACAAAGCAAAATTTCAGATGCCAAATCCGTTACAACACCGATGGCTCCGAACTTACGTCTATCCTTGACGGCGGGTGATAAATTAGACGATCCCACGGCCTATCGCACTCTAGTGGGTAGCCTCCAATACCTCACGCTTACGCGACCGGACATCAGCTTTGTTGTCAACCGACTATCTCAATACATGCATGCACCGACAATGGAAAATCTTCAAGCTCTCAAACGGGTACTTCGGTATTTGGTTGGGACACGGGATCGTGGCATCTTCTTCTCCATGGGTAATACCTCATCTCTTCATGCCTTCAGTGATGCAGATTGGGCAGGGGATCGTGATGAGAATATCTCTACCGGCGCATACATTGTCTACCTTGGTAGCCATCCTATTTCATGGTCCTCGAGGAAGCAGAAGTTCACAACTCATTCATCCACAGAAGCGGAATATCGCTCTATCGCGGATACCGCTGCCGAACTCTGCTGGATCACATCTCTCCTAATGGAACTTGGTATACCCATGTCTAAACCACCGGTAATATACTGTGACAACATTGGTTCCACATATCTCAATGCAAATCCCGTCTTCCATTCCCGCATGAAACATCTTGCCTTGGACTATCACTTTGTTCCGCAACAAGTTCAAGGCGGCCTCCTCCGGGTCTCTCATGTTAGCTCGGCTGATCAGCTTGCGGATTTGCTCCCAAAACCCCTATCTCGTCAACCGTTTGTATCACTTTGTCACAAGATTGGAATCACCGATGGTGCTCCATCTTGAGGGAGCATATAAGCATTAGGGGTATTTATGTAATTTCACACTTTATTAGGGTTTTCTACTCTTACTACTTCTTGTACCTATATATACACATTGTACTCGTTTTGATATGGAATAAGACAAATCATATCGATTTACATTGCGCTCCACTATTTGGAGGGAGAAGCGGTGTTTTGGTGGGAAGAGATTCATAGGGAATGTCCAGATCATATGTTTTCTTAGGATGAGTTCAAACAACTTTTTGAGTTGAAATATATACCACACACTGCTCGTGAAGACATGGAGTTAGCATTTCTACAGCTCACACAAGGTGACCATACTGTTGCTCAATATTATGAGACTTATTTAAAGTTATCACGATTTAGGGCCAAATCAGTAATCTCAGAAGTTCTCAAGGTCAACAAATTTTTCCAAGGACTACGACTAGAGATTAGACGTAGGATTGAGTTAATCAAGCATGGATCATTGTTTGAGTTAATTCATAATGCTCAGTTGGTAGAGAAGGGACTCATCGAGGAGGTCATCTTGAAGTCTTCGGATGCCAAGGGGAAACAAGTTATCCAACAGATTCGAGGGATATCAGATAAGAGGAAAGCAGTTCAGACACGTCCTATCGTATCAACATCGAGGTACCCATGTCATCGTTGTGGATGTGAGCATTTTGGGACATGCCAAAGATTTGATAGGTGAGTAGGATGTTTCCGATGTGGAAGTTTAGAGCATCAGTTTCGTGATTGCCCCCAGCAAGTGGGAGGAACTATGATGCAAGGACAATTCGACGGATGTTTCCGTTGTGGTAGTATGAATAATTTTCAAAAGGATTGTCCGAGGCCACCACCACCACCATCACCAGCGGGTCTAACGCCACAAGTTAGAACTAGGAAGTCTGAAGAGCATGCATTGAAATTTAGGGTTGTACAACCACATGTATCTGTCATGGGAGGTTACAAGAATGAACGTTAGGGCCAAGAAGGAGACACTCAACCTATCGCTGGTATGTCCTATTTTTATATTATGTGTATATGCCTTACATATAATAATTGTCTATGTCGAGGTGAGTTCCGTGAGAGAATTAAGAAGTAGATTCTATAAAATATTCGTATTATGTAGGATCGATAATTGTGGAAGGCATGTCTACTCATGTGTTATTTGACACCGGTGTGACACATAGTTTTGTGAGTCTATTGATGGCTAATAAATTAGTTATTCAACCTGAGGATTTAACGAGTATTGTCCGAGTGCATACTCCTGGAGATCAGATTTTAGAATCCTAAGGGGTTGTCAAGGAGGTACCCGTGGCGATAGAAGAAGAAGAACTAGCTGCAGAGCTGATCATCATTCCGATGGAATGCTATGATGTGATCCTTGGAATGGATTGGTTGTCAAGACATCGAGCTGTGATGGATTGTCGTCGCGATCAAGTACGATGCCAAAAAAGCGATAAGGAGCTTAAGTATCAAGTAATTAGATCAGGTCAAGGGATTCACATCATCTCCGTGTTGCGTATGGAATGATTACTAGATCAAGGGTGTGACATATATCTTCCTACCATATCGGTAGAAGAAGTAGGTCCATCTGTGCAAGTTGAAGAGATCCCTGTAGCGCGAGAGTTTGCGGATGTTTTCAGAGAACTCCAGGGCCTACCACCAACGCAAGGGGATCCATTTGAGATTGAGCTAGAACCGGGTACTGCTCCAATATCAAAGTCTCCATATCGAATGGCACCAGGGGAAATGACAGAGTTGAGGAAGCAATTAGATGAGCTACTTGAGAAAGATTTTGTACGACTGAGTACATCACCATGGGATGCACCAGTCTTATTTGTGAAGAAGAAAGATGGGACTTTCAGATTGTGCATTGATTATAGGGCTCTAAATAGAGTCACTGTGAAAAATCGTTACCCACTAGATAAGTGCTTTGAGACTAGAGGCAGTGCAGACTGAGTCCGAGAGTGTCGGTTTGCAAGCCATAAATCAGACTGGTCTATTGGGTAGAATTCGTACATCACAATTATCCGATGAGGGATTAAAGAAGACTCGTAATAATCAGCAAGACCCTGGTACAAGTTGTATAAGATAAGGGAGGACGGTCTAATGATGATTAGTGGTCGAGTTTGTGTACCGAAGGATCTAGGGATCCGAGAAGAGTTTCTAAGCCAAGCTCACCAATCCAAGTTTTCCATTCATCCGGGATCGAGGAAGATGTATCGGGATGTTCGCCAGCTTTATCAATGGCCAGGGATGAAGAAAGACATTGCTCGATGGGTAGCAAACTGTCCAACGTGTCAATTAATCAAAGCGGAGCAACAAGTACCGAGCGGAAAATTGCAAAGTCTACCAATCACCAAATGGAAGTAGGACCATATTACCACGGATTTCGTGATGGGTCTTCCAAGGACGCAAAGTTGCAAGGATACTATTTGGGTGGTTGTGGATCGACTAACTAATTGGCTCATTTCATTCCGATAAAGAAGAGTTTTGATGTGAAACAGTTAGCAATGATATATATTACGCAAATTCTAAAGTTGCACGGGGTTCCATCGAGCATTGTGTCAAATCGAGATGGGAGATTCACCTCACGTCTTTGACAGGCATTTCAAAAAGAGTTAGGAACCAAATTGCACATGAGCACCGCATTTCATCCACAGACAGACGGACAATCTGAGAGAACTATAAGGACACTTAAGGATCTATTACGAGCATGTGCGTTGGAGTGGCCTGGTAGTTGGGAGAATCATTTACCACTCGTTGAGTTCGTATACAACAATAGCTATCATGCTAGCATTGGGATGCCACCATATGAAGCTTTATACGGGCGACCATGTTGTACACCCTTGTGGTGGACTGAAGTGGGGGAGAGATCTATCTTCAGAGCAGAGATTGTAGAAGAGACCATGAAAAAGATAAAAATTGTTAAGATGAAAACGAAGACGGCTCAAGATCGTCCTAAGAGTTATGCTGATCTAAAAAGGAAGGATGTTGAGTTTAACATTGGAGATATGGTGTATTTGCGAATTCAAGCGAGGCGAGGGAGATCATGTGAGATTCGAGTGAACAAACTATCACCAAGGTTCACGGGACCGTTTAAAGTGATTGAGAAAATTGGAGTAGTGGCCTATCAATTGGAGCTTCCCTTATCTTTAGAGGGAATACATGATGTCTTTCATGTATCATTCTTGCGTAAGTGTTTATCAGTACCAGAGAAGATACTTGTAGAGCCACCAAAAACCTTGAGGAAGGACTTAACATATAAAGAACGTCCAGTACGCATTGTGGATCACCAAGTGAAACAGTTGAGGCGTAAGCAAATTCCGATGATAAAGGTTGTGTGGGAGCATCATGGCGTGGAAGGAGCTACATGGGAATTAGAAGAGGAAATAAGACATGAGTATCCAAGTTGTTTGGAGATGAGTTGTATGGTTCTTCTATTCACTAAGTATAAATGATGCCGTAAGAAAATGAGATATAGAATTCGAGGACGAATTCCTTTGTAGTGGGGGAGAATTGTGATAACCGTAATACATGGTAAGTCGGTATCACCGACTTACCTATATATATATTATTAATTATAAATTAGGGTTTAAAAACATAAAAGAACGGGAGAGAGAGCCGTGGGTGAATTCAACAGAGGGAGAGTGAGAGCAACAACCGAGAGAGAGGAAGAAAAAAAAGAAAAGGGAAGAAGAAAGAAGAAGGAAAAAAGGAAGAAGAAATTGAAGAAGGATCTTTAATTTTCATCGCATTCTTCGTGGGTGGATTCTAATCGCGATTGTGGTAAATCTCTAAATGATTCGTTGTGATTATTCACTTAATTCGAATATTTATATTATGCAAATTTATGAAATTGAATGGATCTATAATAGAAAAAAATTGGTCGGTGTTGTTGCTAGCAATATTAGCCAGAATCGTCAAATCATCGGGAAGCTAAGGTGATGATTTTCTCCATCGTAATTTCGGATTTGTGATTGATTATGTAAGCAATTATACTTTTAAAACGAGACATGATCACAATAGGATTTATAGGATCATAATGGAAAAAGTGAGACGCTATAAATGAATTGGATTAAACTCTATATTTATCGTATGAGAATTGATGATAAGTATATGAGTTGTATAAATGACTAGAGATGATCTAGAGAATTGACGTGCGACCAAGTGTTGGGGTTGGAGAGCGTCGATATTTTGGTTCGGTGTTTAAGCCGAGTGAATATATTGTTAGTGTGCTCGATCGAGTGATTTCACACTCGAACCTTCGGAAGAAGGTATATGCGAGCGCGTTGGTGAGAGTTGTCATGTGAGGAGTATCGAGTCGATGACGTTAGTATTACGACATTTGGATCTGGGCCAGCATCATACCGTGCTGGGGTTGTGGTAACCTTGTGAGCGACAGAGCGTCGAGTTAGTCAGGTCAGTGGATCTGCCGGCGTCGTACCATGTTGGGGTTGTGGTAACCTTTCGAGCGACGGAGCGTCGAGTTAGTCAGGTCAGTTGATTTGCCAGCGTCGTACCGTGTTGGGGTTGTGGTAATCTTTCGAGCGAGCACTGTATTGTACTGATGGCTGGGGTATTTGTGACCTTGCGAGATCTTCAGTGTACTGGGGTCCTTTGGACTTTGCGAGCGTATGCCCGAGCTAGAGTCGTGTGGACTCTGTGTGTTATGATACACATGGTTCTTTCCTTTGCAACAAAAATCTCTTGTTAAGTTTTCGTTGATCACTTAACAAGATACACATGGTTCTTTCCTTTGCAACAAAAATCTCATGTTCATGATGTATTCATTCGCTTTAAAGCTCTCGTCGAAAACAATTTCCAAACAAAAAATATCACTCTATATTCCGACAATGGTGGTGAATACATGTCCCTCAAGACTTCCTCTCTCTTCATGGGATATCTCACCTAACATCTCTGCCTTACACCCCCGAACACAATGGGATATCCGGCAATTTGTAGGTGATTTCCAGCGATTTCGACCGATTTCCAGCGATTTCTAGCGATTTCCGGCAGTTTCCGGCGATTTATGAAACTATTCGGACTGGGTCACAAGGTCAAATTGCGTCGCAGGGTCACAGGGTCGAACTGGGTCGCAGGGTCACAGGGTCGAATTGGGTCGCAGGGTCACAGGGTCGCAGGGTCACAGGGTCGCAGGGGCGGATTGGGTTGCTGGGTCGCAGGGTCTAACTGGATCGCTGGGTTATAGGGTCGTAGGATCGGACTGGGTCGCAGGGTCGAACTGGATCGCTGGGTCGAACTGAGTCGTAGGGTCGTATGGGGTATTCTGAGAATATCAACATTTATAAGGATATTTTGAAATTTAAAAATAGTTTTTTCGAGAAGGATATTTTTGAAGTGTTTTAGTCCTAGGAGAGTATTTTTGAAGTTGTCCCACCAAAATATGTGTTACAACAACTATAATAACGTGCATTTCACTCATCCATTTTGCATTATTCCTGTGCGAATTTAATTTTTTTAATATCAGGGATTTTATTTTAATTTTTTTGTCCGTGTCCTATGTTTTTCTAATCAGATAATTTATGTTCATTCTAGTAACAGTCATATTCATTTTCAAATGTCGAGATTTAATCCAATTTATGTATGTAAAACATACAAATAATCACTGCAAGTAATGGTGTAGTAATTGAGTGAAGTGGTCTTTTCGATATCATATGTGTGTGGACCATAAGAACACCAAGATTAACCCGAATAAAAAAGATATACGACGGGACGAAGGGTTAATGAACTTCCTGGATTAAAACAAAAAACAGACACACTACACTAACATGCAACCACTCGACCACATTCATTCGTTCTAATTAATAGAAGCTTTTTTTTCATCTATTTATAATAATGCAATATGTTGACCAATGATTGATGTCTTAAATATTGCAGCGAGTCATCTATTCAAACTTTTTAATATATTCAAAATTCACTATATTTATATATATTATATAATTTATAGTGAAAATACACTTTTTAAATAACTAGAGTGACATGTTTATTAGAGTATCATCAGCTACAGAACCGGGATGTACTCAGCCGAAGCCTTGGTCTCAGCCAGAAGGATTCAAGTCGTGTTATTCAGAAGGTTTTATGAAGGCAAAGACTTGTTCTCAACAGGAAGGTTTCAGAGGAGAAAAGACTCGACTACAGATAGAGGGATTCGAACTCAGCAATGGCGTTGGCGTTATGCAACAACCTCTCTCTCTCCCCTAACAAAACGGTTTCTCTCTCTATAACAAATTTTTTGTTTTGAATTGTTGAGTGAGTGAGTACATGTGAGAGTTTGTTTCAGTGTAAAAGCCTATACATATATATATATCTACCCTTACAACTTGTATTTGACATTCAAGTAAATGGAATGAAAATTCAATTTCAGAAAACACTTATTCTTCTTTATTCAAATTTTCATGTCTTCTTTACAATTCTTGGAAATTCACATGGTATCAGAGCTTCATGATCCTAAATAAAATCTACTTTTGATCATGGCTATGGCTAGAGCTGCAAATTTGTTTCCGTTTTAAGTTCATGTAAACATTTCAAATTTCGTCACTATTAAATTGTTTAAGTCAAATTTTTTATTCTCGAAAACTCAAATAGAGTCTCTACTTCGGTGTCAAAATTTACTTGGTTTCATTGATGATTCTATTCAAGAACCACCTCAAGTTATTCATGAAAAAAAGATGGTGTGGCAATAGAAGCTTCAAATCCAGTATATGATGCTTGGTTATAGACGGACCAGCTCATAAAATCCTGGATAATTGGAACACTAATAGTAGAGGTATTCAATCATGTTGTTGGTATGGATTCAAACATGTAGGTATGGACTTCTCTCATCAATCATTATAAACAAAGATCTGTTGCTAGAGAATTTAATCTGTTGGCATCTCTGCAACTCCGAACTAAAGAAGGTCGAACGTTAGCTGAATACTTAAGTTAGTTCAAAGCCATCTGTGACAAGTTAGATTCAATTGGAAAACCTATTCAAGAACCAATGAAGATATTCTGATTGTTACATGGATTGGGAAAAGAATATGAAGCTTTTACTACTATGAGCAACATAATGACTGAAAAGACCTTGGCCAGGGCATTTGAATGAGAGAAGAAAAGAGTTTCTTGCGATCATTCACCAGTCAGTTATGTTAGGCATGAAACATAGTTGATAATCTATTAGGACTTGACAGTTAGACCATGTCCTAGGATTATCCAGAGCAGTAAAGACGAAAGGAAATAATAATATCGTCCTTCTACCATGGTTCTACACAGTAAGGATGTTACTTCACACTATCTGGACGTTGAGGAGTGTTGCTAGATTCCAACCTCGATTAGTTAATTAGTAAGACTAATTGACTACCAGTTTAGTGATTAACCTACGAGGTCACACACATACGAGGGTCTCGGTATTTGCTTATGATTTTTAGACAATCAGTGTGGGATACAATTATATTCATCCGCTAGCACCAAAGAATATAATTTTATTTGAGTTTTCTTTTGGGTTAGTACATAAGATGTACGGGCAAGTATGTGTATGGAGATACATGTATTTCGACTATTTGAGATATTACGCAAAGGCAAGTGGGAGATTGAAAGTATTATGTCATTTATGTAATATTTCAATAGTTATGGGTTTAACTCGTGATTATTAAAAGTTAATAATTATAAGTAAACGAAAAACAGATTTTCGTTAACACATTCAGAATTAAGCAAATCAAAACCCTAAACTAGTTGTTAGAAAGAAAAAAAACGAAAAACGAAAAATAGTTTTTTCGTTCTTCCGATTTTCACATCAAAGCAGTCCCGATTTTCACATCAAATCAACCCTACACTCAACGCATTCTACTCCATGAGACATCGTGTAACAGATCATACTATATGGCATCAACGTTTCAGACATGCTTATAACAATGTTTTACAAGATCTCAGTAAAACATGAACCATTACTATGAGTAAATCTTCAAACACTCTTTGTGAATTTTGTCAGTTGAGTAAAAGCAGTAAACTACCATTTTCAGAGTCTGAATATCATGATACTGAACCCTTAGAAAGACTCCATAAAGATTTGTGGGGACCTCCTCCTGTCTCTTCTGTACAAGGATTGAAATATTATGTCATTCTAATTGACAATTATTCAAGGTTCAGTTGGTTTTATCCATGACATCACAAATCTGACTTTTATCAAGTGTTTGTGTCATTCCAAAAGATTCTAGTAATTAATTTTCATCCAAAATTAAAATGTTTCAGAGTAATGGAGGAGGAGAGTTTAGCAATAATAATTTTCAGGCTCACTTGGCTAAAAATGGAATTAAGCATCTTCTCTCTTGTCCAAACACCCTTGAGAAAAATGGCTTAGCTGAAAGAAAACATCGCCATCTTATGAAATTGGGGTTATCAATGATGTTTCAAACAAAAACACCTCTGAAATATAGGGTAGAAACCTTTTATTCAGCAAATTATGTCATTAATCTTCTACCAACAAATTCATTACACAAAGATAGTCCTTATTTCAACTTATTCAGAAGAGTTGTTGACTAATCTGCTCTCAAAGTTTTTGGATGTTGCTGTTATCCTTGTCTCAGATCATTTACAAGGAACAAGTTTGACCCAAAGTCATTGAAGTGTGTTTTTCTGGGATACAGTGAAAAACATGGAGGATATAGATGTCTTCATCCTCATACTGGCAAGGTTTATATTACACCTCATGCAATCTTTGATCAGACGTTATTTCCATTTCAGGAATGCTATTCTTTACTTGATTTCTGAAGCTAAAACTCCTTTATCAAAAGCTTGACAATCAGGATTTAAATCAGATCAAGCTGTTGTTACTTCTTCTATTTCAAGGTATGTCAGTCCTTCTCCTATACTAGATATTATATTTTCTAATATATCTAGTTCAGGAGATTCATTCATTCCAACTCCAGAGGTCTTACCTATAACATCACCTATCATACCATCAAACACTTATGCCTTACCATCATCAAACACTTCTGCCTTATCATCAAACATCTCTCCCTTACCATCATCATCCATATCCATAGAACCTGTTAACATTTCTTCCACTATATCTACAAATAACCACCTTATTATTACTAGACAAAAACCTGGTATCATTAAACCAAATCCTAAATGCATTATGTTTACAACCATTGATACACCGCAAGAGCCAAAAGCTGTTAAAACAGCCTTGAAACATGAATGATGGTATGATATGATCTCGGACGACATCGAGGAAGCGACCAATCATGCAGAGGAGGGCGCGACCTAGAGCGTTGAAGAAGAATCGGCCTGCGCGACCCGATATGCCTCCAGTGCGACCCGAGACGCCACCTGTATGAACCGAGATGCCATTAGCACGACCCGAGACACTATCAGCGTGACACGAGACGCCACCAGCGCGACCCGAGACGCCACCAGCGCGACCCGAGATGCCACCAGCGCGACCCGAGATGCGACCCGCGAGAAGGAAGAGTCATCTCGAGCTTAACGAAAGGCAGACGCGATATGACAAAAGGATGTTGGTCCAGTGACCCGAGCTAGGGCTAAGGAGGAAGAGGCCTTGACCCTACCAGCTGGTCCCATGACCTGAGCCAAGGCTACGAAGCTTAAGGACAAAATCATCGGGATCCTCGCTGTCGTCCAGATTATTCAAGTCCACGTGAAGTCACGAACCTACGTAACGTTATTCAAGCCGAAACCCACCCTGCAACGATTAGTAATTAGCTAGAGTGACCCGCGTGTACTTTTTTTCCCTTCGTTGTTTTTGTCCTAGTGGGTTTTCCAACGATGAGTTTTTAACGAGGCCACGTGTCACTTTCCCGCGACCTAATTAGTAACCCCAGGGTTTCAAGACGAGTTCGCATTCCAACGACACAATTTACAACCTATCTTTGATATTTTAGTGTTTTCTAGACTATTAATTAGTTGCCTTGAATGGAGACTTGCATTTATTGTAGCATTTAGTGTTGCATGGCACTTGTTCTTGTTATCATGGCCGCCTATGGCTCTTTTGAAGAAAAATCCAGAATTTTGAATTTTAAACTTTGATTTTCCTTGTGAAATCTTCCTTGTTGGTGCGTAACATCCAGCAAAACCCGTTGGTGAGTCATATCCATTGTTCGTTCGTTCTTCGTTGATGCGTAACATCATTTAAAGATGGACCGGTGAATCGAGAGCTATTCCGTAACTCTCGTGTAACCACTCGTTCCACCATCCTTGTACAGTCTGTTGCAGCAAGGCCTATCCAATCCAACCTTTAGTCTAGAGTGTCGTTCCAGCGGGATCGTGCCAAGTGGTATTAGAGCTTGTTCTAGCAAAAAAAGGTTAGTTAAATTCGGTTAGATTGTTTCGATCATAGCTAGGGTTGAATGCAACAAAAATAAAAAATATATATCTATCGTACGTGCTACGGGTCTTGTTACTCATATGTGTTTTTGTGTTTCGTTGTTTTGTTTTCCGCTTGTGGCTGTTCCGTGCGCTAGTGTGTAGGAAATTCGAGAGTATGTATACGCAAAACCCGTAAGGTATCATGGGGGATAAAAGAGCCGAGAACAGCCGGATGAACGATAGACTAATTGAGGCTCTCACGGCTAGCTTGGAGCAAAGTATCAATAACAAAATGGAGGAGTTTCGGCAAGACTTTCGACCCGAACATCCAACCCGACCAAGAGGCGCTCATGCATTCCAGCAACAAGAAAGGAACCAGCATGAGGAGGACAACAACTACTACGAATGAGGCAGTTAATCCTCGTCCCGAAGTAGTCACCGAAGGCGGCGTGCGCCAAGGGAACGACGAGATGACCCGAGGGACGACCTCGCTGGTCTCAAGCTGAAAATTCCAGCGTTACATGGTAAATCCGACCCAAACGCATACCTAGAATGGGAGAAAAAGGTGGAACTCGTTTTCAGTTGTTAAATTTACCCCGAGGCCAAGAAGGTTAGGGTGGTGGCCACGGAGTTCTATGACTATGTATTGAGTTGGTGGGATCAACTCACGTTTTCGAGGCGGAGAAACAATGAAGAACCAGTAGCGACATGGCTGGAAATGAAAACCATTATGCGAAAGAGGTTTGTGCCAAGTCATCACCACCGAGAAGTGCATCCGCGGTTAAGGAAGCTCATCCAAGGAAAGTGTTCCGTGGAGGAATACTTTCAGGAAATGGAGCTACTAATGTTGAGGGCTGACATCTTGGAGGATAGAGAGGCGTTGATGTCTCGGTTATCTGGAGGACTCAACATAGAAATCCAAGACCGACTCGAGATGCAACACAACGTGGAGGTTGAGGAGATGCTTCACAAGGCGATCCTCATCGAGCAACAACTCCAGCGGCGAAGGAATCCACGCTTGGGCTATGGGGCTGGAAAATATGGCCAACAACGGGATGAGAAACCAAGCTATCCAAGGAAGGACAGCATGGTTCCAGCGAGCCGCGACGAGCCAAAGGTAAATCCAGCGAGCCGAGACGCGACGAAGAACGGTCCAGCAGCGCCGCAGGATAAAGGCAAGTCCGAGGCAACGAGTTCGAGGGCTCAGGATGTGAAGTGTTTCCAATGTCATGGGAGAGAACACTACACCAGCGAATGCACAACAAAAGAGTCATGATCCTTCGTGACGACGGCGAGTTCGAGTCCGAAGACGAAGCGGCTGAACTTTCGGATGAGATGCGTGAGGAGGAACCGACCACGGAAGAGTTGCTGGTAACACGACGTTCTTTGAACGTACATCCTAAGGGTGACGAACAAGAACAGCGAGAAAACCTATTCCACACCCGCTGCCTTGTTCATGGAAAGGTTTGTAGCGTTATCATTGACGGAGGAAGTTGCACGAATGTTGCAAGCGCTACTATTGTCCGAAAGCTTTGATTGAAAATAAAAAAACATCCGAGACCTTATAAGCTTCAATGGCTGAATGAAAATGGCTTGATGAAGGTGACTAGCCAAGTGACCATGCCCATTAACATAGGCAAATACGAAGATGAAATTTTATGCGACGTGCTGCCAATGGAGGCGAGCCACATTCTACTTGGTAGACCATGACAATCGGATCACAAGGTAAAACACGACGGTTTTACTAATAAACATTACTTTCAGTATAATGGCAGAAAGACCGTCCTTGTTCCATTGACGACTAAGGAAGTGCTGCTAGACCAATTGCCTTTGAAGAAGCAAAGCCCAATCGAGCTTAAATCGTCAAATTTTTACGCGAGATTGGGTGAGATCAAGAAATCTCTTCATTCGAATCAAACCGTGTTATTTTTTGTTTATAAGAAGCTCTCTCGAGCTTAGCTAACCTTGCACCGATACTGCCGAGTGAGATTTCTACATTACTTCAGGAATACGAAGATGTCTTTCCCGAAGAGAACCCCACCGGATTGCCACCGATACGTGGTATTGAACATCAAATCGATTTCGTTCCTAGATCCACGTTACCAAATCGTCCAGCCTACCGAATTAATCCCGTGGAACCCAAAGAGCTACGAAGGCAAGTGGAGGAGTTCATGGCCAAAGGACATATCCGCAAAAGTATGAGTCCATGCGCTGTGCCCGTGCTACTCGTGCCAAAGAAAGATGGCAGCTCGCGCATGTGTTGATTGCCGTGCAATCAACAACATTATGGTGAAGTATCGACATCCTATTCCTAGACTAGATGATAAGTTAGATTAATTGAATGGAAGTAGGATATTTTCAAAGATTGATCTTACAAGTGGGTATCATCAAATTAGGATGAAGGAAGGTGACGAATGGAAAACGACTTTTAAAACTAAGCATGGGTTGTATGAGTGGTTAGTTATGCCCTTTGGTTTGTCGAATGCACCTAGTACCTTCATGCGCTTAATGAACCATGTACTTAGAGAGTATATAGGACGATCGTGGTAGTCTACTTTGACGATTATTTGATTTATAGTAAGAATTTGGAGGAGCACTTAGGCCACCTAGAATTAGTTTTAAATGTACTTAGAAAGGAAGAATTGTACGCCAACTTGAAGAAATGTACCTTTTGCATGGATAACGTCGTATTTCTATGTTTTGTAGTAAATGCAGATGGCGTGAAGGTGGACGAAGAGAAGGTCAAAACCATTCGGGAATGGCCTAGCCTAAAGACCGTCAGGGAAGTCCGCAGCTTCCATGGACTCGCGGGGTTTTACCGTCGATTTTTGAAGGATTTCAGCACCTTAGCCGCCCCTCTTAGTGAAGTCATTAAGAAAAACCTGGGATTCAAGTGGGGAGAAGCACAAGAGGCAGCGTTTCAAACGTTGAAAGAGAAACTAACTAACGCTCCTTTGCTTATATTACCCGATTTTCTTAAAACGTTTGAAATTGAGTGTGATGCATCTGGCGTAGGAATTGGTGCAGTCTTAATGCAGCAACGGAAGCCAATTGCATACTTCAGCGAGAAACTCGGAGGAGCAACTCTCAACTACGCCACCTACGATAAAGAACTATATGCACTCATGAAGGCGTTACAAACTTGACAACATTATCTGTGGTCAGAGGAGTTTGTGATACACCGACCATGAATCGCTCAAATATTTGAAGGGTCAAAAAAAACTAAGTAATAGACATGCGAGGTGGGTAGAATTCATTGAAACTTTTCCTTACGTAATCAAGTACAAGCAAGGTAAGGAAACTGTAGTGGCTGATGCCTTATCCCGAAGGTACGCATTGTTGACTACTTTGGATGCTAAGCTTCTAGGTTTTCAACAAATCAAAAAATTATATGCATCTGACTTAGAATTTGGAGAAGCTTACAAGAATAGTGATAAATTTGCTTTAGGACGATACTATAGGGAGGATGATTTTCTATTTTATGATAATCGTTTATGTGCCTAACTGTTCTATGAGGGAGCTGATTGTTAGAGAAGCTCACGGAGGTGGACTTATGGGCCATTTGGGAGTTGCAAAAACTCTGAAAATATTACAGGATCACTTCTACTGGACGGAGAGAGAAAGGCCAAGATGGTCAAACAAATTCATGAAAAGGCGAGGAAAAACATAGAGGAGAAGACAAGCTCTATGTGAAACAGGTAAACAAAGGAGGAAAGAAATTGACCTTCGATTCCGGTGACCAAGTTTGGGTTCACCTACGAAAAAACCGATTCCTGAACGAGCGGAAGTCCAGGTTAATGCCCCGTATCGATGGCCCATTCAAAGTGACCAAGAGAATCAACAACAATGCCTACCAACTCGACTTGCAAGGTAAGTACAATGTGAGGTCTAGTTTCAGTGTTACTATCTTGGTTCCTTTTGTCGGAGAACAAGCGGATTTGAGGGCAAATCCAATTCAACAAGGGGAGCATGATATGATCCCGGATGACGTCGAGGACGCGACCAATGATGCAGAGGAGGGCGCCACCTACAGCACTGAAGAAGAATCGGTCTGCACGACCCGAGACACCTCCAACGCGACCCGAGACGCCACCTATACGAACTGAGACACCTTCAGCACGACCTGAGACGCCATTAGCGCGAACCGAGATGCCACCAGCGCGACCCGAGACACCACCAATGCGACCCGAGTTGCCACTAGCGCGACCCGAGATGCGACTCGCGAGAAGGAAGAGTCGTCCCGAGCTAAACGAAAGGCAGACACGACCGGACGAAAGGATGTTGGTCCAGTGACCCGAGCTAGGGCTCAGGAGAAAGAGGCCTTGACCCTACCAACTGGTCCCATGACCCGAGCCAAGGCTACGAAGCTTTAGGACGCAGTCATCGGGATTCTCACGGCCGTCCACGTTCAAGAAGATTATTCAAATCCACGTGAAGTCACGAACCTACGTAACGTTATTCAAGTCGAAGCCCGTCTCGCAACGGTTAGTAATTCGGTAAAGTGACCCGCGTGTACTCTTTTTCCCTTCGTTGGTTTTGTCCCAGTGGATTTTCCAACGACGGGTTTTTAGTGAGGCCGTGTGTCACTTTCCCGCAACCTAATTATTAACCTGAGGGTTTCAAAACGAGTTCACATTCCAACGACACAATTTACAACTTGTCTTTAGTATTTTAGTGTTTTCTAGACTATTAATTAGTTGCCTTGCATGGTGACTTGCATTTATTGAAGCATTTAGTGTTGCATGGCCTTCAATAGCATCTTTTACCCTAGTCGGAGGAGCAATTACCAAACGTATAGCATTCCCTCACGCTTGGTGCTCCTATTTTTGTTTTTGAACCGCTACATGATCAACAATTCCATGAGTTTGGGCTTTTGTTGCTGACATAAAAGCATCCCTTTCCATGTCTTTGGTTCTTGTTATTATGGCCGGCCATGGCGCTTGTGAAGAACAATCCAGATTTTTGAATTTTAAGCTTTGATTTTCCTTGTGAAATCTTCCTTGTTGGTGCGTAACATCCAGCAAAACTCGTTGGTGAGTCATATCCAACCTTCGTTCGTTCTTCGTTGGTGCGTAACATCCTTTGAAGACGGGCCGATGAATCGAGAGCCATTTTGTAACTCTCGTGTGACCACTCGTTCCACCATCCTTGTGCAATCCGTTGCAGCAAGGCCTATCCAATCCAGCCTTTAGTCTAAAGCGTTGTTCCAGCGGGATCGCGTCATAGTATCAAGCTATGGTATCTAAAATTGAAATTCTCAAAATCCATAATACTTGGTCCTTAGTACCTACAACACTAGAGATGAATATTCTTGGATGTAAATGGGTATTTCGAACCAAGCTTAACTCAGATGGAACTTTGAATTCATTTAAAAGCGAGACTTGTGGCAAAAGGGTTTGATCAAGAGGAAGGAGTGGACTATGTGGAAACTTTTCGTCCAGTTATAAAAAACTGCTACCGTTTGTATTGTACTATCAATAGCTACTGTCAACATATGAAAAATTACTCAATTGGATGTAAAGAATGTTTTTCTTCATGGTGATTTGTCTGAAATTGTGTACATGAAACAACCACCAGGGATATTGAATATCCTGAGTATGTGTGCAAACTACACAAGTCTCTCTATGGCTTAAAACAAGGCCCAATGGCTTGGTTTGATAAATTCAGTGCATTCTTGCTTGAATTTGGATTCAACTGCAGTATAGCTGATCCTTCATTGTTTACCCATCATCAAGGTTCTCACATTTTATATCTACTTTTACATGTAGATGATATGACTCTCATAGGCAACTCATCTATCCTATTACAACAACTTGTTAGAGCTCTTCAAACAAAATTTGCAATGAAAGATCTTGGTGATCTTCATTATTTCCTTGGTGTGCAGTGTCAATTCTACAAAGAAGGGTTGTTTCTTCATCAACAGAAATATACTACAGATCTCCTTATTAAAACTGGTATGTTGGAGTGCAAACCAGTGGTAACTCCTCTTCCTCTCAAACTGGATGGATCCCTTCAAACTTCAGATAAGTTTTCAGATGCTACATATTTTCGAAGCTTGGCTAGTGGGTTACAGTATCATATAGTCACACGTCAAAATATTAATTTTGATGTGAACTTTGTTTGTCAATGAATGCACGATCCAACTGTTTCAAAATTTGCATTGTTGAAGCATATATTGAAACATGTTAAAGGAACTATTTCTCTTGGTCTTCATATTCATGCTTATAACAGTTTTGATTTGGCTGCATTCAACAATAGTGATTGGGCTGGATGTGCTTCTACTCGATGCTCCACGACAGATTTTTGCATGTTTCTTGGCTTTAATCTTCTGTCATGGTCTGCCAAACGTCAACCCACGATTTCAAGGTCTTCTCTTGAGGCTGAATACATAGCCTTAGCTTCCACTGCAGCTGAAATCACTTGGTTGAATTTTATATTGAGAGATTTTGGTATTCCTCAAAGTTCTTCATCAGTGTTGCATTGTGACAACGTATCTGTAACATACCTCACTGCAAATCCAAGTTTCATGGACGCTCAAAGCATATTGAACTTGATTATCACATTGTGCGAGAGAAAGTTGTTTTGGGTTTGGTAGTTGTTAAACACATTTCTAATACCTACAGATTGCTGATATTTTTACGAAGTCCTTGCCACGAGATCACTTAGTTCAGCTATGGCACAAACTGAATGCCGATCTTCCTCCAGACATCAGTTTGAAGGGGAATATTAGCGTATCATCAGCTACAAAACCAGGATGTACTTAGCCGAAGCCTTGGTCTCAGCCAGAAGGATCCAAGTCGTGTTATTCAGAAGATTTTATGAAGGAAAAGACTTGCTCTCAACAGGAAGGTTTCAGAGGAGGAAAGACCCGACTACAGACAGAGAGATTCAAGCTCAACAATGGCGTTGACGTTCTACAACAACCTTTCTCTCTCCTCTCTCAAAATGGCTTCTCTCTATAACAGATTTTATGTTTTAAATTCTTGAGTGGGTGGATATATATGAGAGTTTGTTTCAGTATATATATATATATATACTTTAAGCTTGTATTCGACATTCGAGTAATGGAATGAAAATTAAATTTTAGAAAACACTTCTTCATCTTTATTCAAATTTTCATGTCTCTTTACAATTCTCGGAAATTCACTATGTTATCTATCGATTTTTATTTTAATTATTTTGTTATAATGTGAAATTATTTGTTTTAAGAAATTTTGAAAATGTTAGTATTTTTGTTAGAAACATTTTACCCGGGAAAATTAGAAAGTAATTATTTTTTAATAAAATTTGATTTTGGGTTTTCATATCATAGTTATATTATATATTTGCTTTTACTTGAAAGTGTAAAAATACTATGAATTATCAAATTTTAAAAATTCATGAGTTTTTTTATCAAAATAATTTTAAAGTTAATGTTTTATTCGTGAAGAAAATAAATGAAGTATTTTCATCGTAACTTTTTCAAAGCTATGTAATTTTTTTACCAATTTTCTATACTTCAATTGTGATTTAGATAAAAAACAGGATTATAAAAAATCAAGATTATAATAAGTTAAAACAATGATGATGTTTTGGAAAGCAAAGGGGAAACAAAGTCAGCCTTCTCTTTTTTCGTAGTACTCACCCTTTTGCTTTATCCAACCAACCAAACATATAAAACAATAATCAAAACTTAAAATAAAATAAAATAAAAGTGAAATTAAAAGGAGAAAAATATGGCGCGATTGGCGTTATTAATTTTTTCTTTTAGAAGAGTTTTGTCTGGTCTCTTTTTTTTTCTTTAAAGAAAATAGAAGGGAGCTTCAAAAATACCATCGTAAGGTTAAATGTTTTAAAAATATTTTTCTTTGAAAAAAGTTTCAATTTCAAAACTACCCTTAAAATATTGATAATTTCATGTTATCTTTGTCGACAATTTTTCTCTCTCTTCTAGAACACCTCTAGTTCTCTCTCGTGTGGCGCGAAAATTACTGTTCTCCCACACCACAACAGGTTCGACGAGACTAGTTTGAAATCATTATCAGATTCACTGCCACTAGGTTGAAATCGTTTGTTGTCAACAAATAAGCTTGCAATTAAGTACGTACCACAGAAAAATCAGGTATGTATAGTGAGTTTTTCGTGGTTCTCTTATGTTTTTCTTGTTTCTTTTGCGAGTTATGAAGCACTGGGTCAATATAAGGCATGTTTATTGAAAACGAGTCTAAACGAGTCATATTATTGAAAAATCAAATAGTCCCAATTAATGATTGGGTCATAGAGTCGTACAGTCGCAGTGGGTCATAGAGTCTCATCGAGGGGTCAAAGGGATCAAAGGTCGTCGCAGGGGTCCAAGGGTCGCATAGGTAAAGGGGTCGCAAAAGGGTCCAAGGGTCGTGATAACACGTAAAGTGTATCAAATTTAGGCTAGGTATTAGTGTCATTTGTCGCATATATTTCTTAGTTGAGATACATTTCCGATATGATTCTTCTTTACATACGCCCGTTTTGTTGGTTTAGGTATTAAGGCGACAAGGCCTAAACGAGTATAAAAAGGCGAATTCCTGAGTAAAACCATACATTCAGAAGATAAATTCACTCGGAGCCGAAATCATGCTTCGGAACTCATAGGAACACCCGAGCAACGAGTGGAAAAGAGCAAAATCAAGAAATCAAGAATGTCCGCTCGGGCACTGAGGTCTACCCGCTCGGGCAAAACCTACGGGGTTTATTTGCAACACCTTGCACGACCCGGGCACGAAGAAAATATGATCGGGTAGTGATACCCGATCGGGCGCAAACAAAGGTACCCGCTCAGGCGCAAACAAGGTACCCGCTTGGGCAGTTAATTGTTCCTAAAAATCCCCGAGAGTTTACACGACTCGGGCTGTTCAACCACGCGATCGGGAGCTGATGCCCGATCAGGCAGGACGGAGTACACGACCAGGTGCGCCTCTGCACGACCGGGGAAAAGGTGTACCCGAGCGGGCCGCCTTTCTCGCAACAAACTAGATCTTGAATTCAAACGAGCAAATTAATAGACCAGAACATATCTAGACGTAAGGGGGTGACGCCGAGGGCAAGAAAAGGCTTGGAAACAATCAGGAAAGGCTCGGGAGACGCTGGAGAAGGAGAGAAGCATCAATCCATACATCGGTAACACAATAGAGAAGACCGAGGCATCGGGTTTCCTAGGGTTTATCTTGTTTAGGGTTATGTCATCTTTTTTTATAGCAAACTCCATGAGTGAGTAGATTCCCAACTATGGGTTAGGGATATCGGTTTTGTAACAGATGTACAATTTGTGCGTTAATGCTTAGATTTATCTTATTCATCTTGATATTCGGTTCTACAATCAACACTGTAAACGTCTACACTAGTGTTGCCCGCTCAGTAACATAGGAATTCATATTTTGCTGGAAGGTTAAAGTATGAATCCGGAACCGTTGAGTTGTAGGTTAAGTTCGATTAATGAGAATCTGACCGGTCGGTTAATCGACTTAGGAATTAGGATCGCTCGTAAGGCTGCCATAGTACGGGTTTATCGCTGCTGGAAGGTAGGGTTGCACGTACTCTTGGTTAGGAGGTCTAGGCTCGACAGAATCATTCCTCACAATAGAGCATGAATTTCCCATTATCAAGATAATTCGATAGGTTTATGATATTTAGTTGTTACATCCATACGATTCCCGGTATCCCGACACCCGTAGTGTTCATCATTGTCAAGTCTTCCTCAACCTTCTATCGTTGCCACCATTAGTTTAGTTTTCTAGATAGTTACACCACACCATCACTTACTTCTCATCGTCTTAGTTTAGTGATATTCTTAGGATTGGCTGCCTTAGTCCCTAGAGTTCGACCTACACTTGCGGTGAAGTGGTCTAGGAAATATATTTAGCTTGATATTTCCGACATCAGGTCGCATGAGAAAAGGGTCGCAAAGGGTTCAAAGGTCGTAGGGGTCCAAGGGTCCCATGGGTACAACGGTCGCAGAGGTACAAAGGTCGCGAAGAGGTACATGGGTCATAGAGGTACAAGGGTGGTAGAGGGGTACAAGGGTCGCAAAGGGGTACAAGGGTGGCAGAGGTACAAGGGTGGCAGAGGGGTACAAGGGTCGCAAAGGGGTACAAGGGTCGCAGAGGGGTTAAAGGGTCGCAGGGGTACAGAGGTCGCACGGTCGCACTGGGTCAGAGAGTGTCATCGATTCGCACGGTCGCAACGGGTCATAGAATTTACTCATCTTTTTATGTTTTTGTTACATGTGTAATGGATACGGTGGATGAGAAAATCACACTGATTTATTTTTTTTATGATGGTAAATGGGAAAAAAACCCAAATGGAGAATCTGAATGGGTTGGTAGAGTTCAAGAAAACCATAGAGTATTTTTCTATGTTCTCCGGTTAGTCTGACATACGAACAATTGATTGATGAGTTATGCACAGAGATGATGGTGAAAAATAATACAACGAATTTGAAGTTATGCTATCTTCCCAATATTTTGAAGTTAAGCTACAACATTGAGATCTGATACGAAGCTGTGGGAAGTACGATGCACGTTTGCCGGAAGCGGTTGTAAATGGAAATTATGCGTGGCAGCAATCCCGAATTCCAAACAGTTTAGTGTGAGAACATACCATCCCATTCATAACTGTTCACCTCTATCTAAACGGACCGAAGCTACAAAGGATACAACACAAATGGTTAAGGATTATTTGAAAGAGGAATATCGGAAATTATGAAACACCTCTAGCAAAAGAATTGATGGCTCGTGTAAAAGAAAAATACGATGCCAATGTATCGTATTCGATGGCATGAAGAAGCAGATGCGGTGGTCAAAAGGAGATTTGTGGTGATGACTTTGAACATTATAGGAGGCTTCCAGGGTGGTTGCACATGTTTACACAAAGAAATCCTGAATCTGTCGCAGATCTTGAGCTCGACAATGACGGGAAAAGCTTCAAATACCTTTTTATGGCTGTCAGAGCGGCTATAAAAGGATGGAAATACATGCGTAAAGTGGTTGTTGTGGATGCGACATTTCTGACAGGAGTGTACAGGGGAGCATTGATTGTGGCGACCGCGGAAGATGGTGAACATACCAATATCCTCTTGCATGGGGAATAGTCGACAGAGAGAAGGACGAAATATGGACGTGGTTTATGTCAATATTGAAAAATGTGATACTGGTAGAGGTGATGTCATTGTGATATCTGATCGCCATAAAACCTTGATCAAAGCAGTCAAACAAATGTATGAAAAAGTTGATCATGGTTTTTGTGCGCGGCATATATCGCAAAATATAAAGAGCTACGTCATTAAAGGCCATGGTAGAAAAACTTCAAAGGGTTATACTGTGGCGGAAATGTTCTTCAAATGTGCAGCAACATACACGGAGAACAAATTTGAAGTGCTATTGAATGATTTGGAGGCCAGGTACAAAAAATGCCTTTTGTGACTTTTGTGACCTCTGCGGCCCTTGTACCCTTTGTGACCCTTGTACCTCTGCCACCCTTGTACCATTTGTGACCCTTTGACCCCTGCGACCCCTGTGCCCCTGCGACCCTTATACCCCTACGATCCTCGTACCCCTGCAACCCTCGTATCCCTACGACACTTGTACCCTTGCGACCCTCGTACCCGTGCGACCCTTGTACCCCTGCGATCCTCGTACCCGTGCGACCCTTGTAACTCTACCACCCTTTTGACTCTAGACCCGCTGAGGCTCGAAGAAGTACCCTATCTTCGTCGATACAAACCCTATCTGCTTGTCGAGACAAACCCTATCTTACTCGTAGATACAAAACCCATTTTTGTCGAGACAAACCCCATCTTCTCCATCGATACAAAGCCCATTTCTGTCGAGACAAACCCCGTCTTCTTCATCGAGACAAACCCCATCTTCAAAAGCCAGCATCAATGGCAGTGGTTGGAACGTGACAACCGAGACAACGCCGACTTCAAAAAAAGAAAGGTTTGTTAGTTATTAATTGTGTATTACTATATTATTTGTATTATTTTGATTAAACATTTTGTGACTTTCATCATTATGATTCTATAAATTTTTCATTATAATTCGACCTGTGCGACCCTCAATTGGATTAAATTAGGACTCATGCGACCTCATGCGAACAATTATGACTCATGCTACCAATGCGACCTATATAGACAATAACATAAATAATATCGACATTTTAAAACAATGTTGAATGTATTTTTTGAAATTTTGTCAAACTCATCCGACGAGACTAAAAAACTACTATCGCTTTTGAAGCACATGCATTGGTTATACACAACTCAACTAGGGAAACATGGGTCATAATCGGTTTTAACCATTGATTGACGTTGTAAATGTATTGTTTTGATTGGGGTTTTACATTTTTATCATTATAAACCCGTAAATTTGCCGATTTCATTTATTGATCGTTATATGTGATCGTGCGACCCATGCGACCCTCATTTGGCTTTAATTAGTTTGACATTGTAAATGTATTGTTTTGATTGGTTTTTCACATTTTATCATTGTTAATCCGTAAATTCGTCGATTTCGTATGTATTGATCCTTATATGTGACCATGTGACCCATGCGACCCATGCGACCCTCATTTGGCATTAATTAGTTTGACGTTTTAAATGTATGTTTTGATTGGTTTCTGACATTTTATCATTATAAACCCGTAAATTCATCGATTTCGCATGTATTGATCCTTATATGTGACCATGCGACCCATGCGACCCTCATTCAACATTAATTAGTTTGACTTTTTAAATGTATTGTTTTGATTGGTTTTTGACATTTTATCATTGTTAATCGGTAAATTCATCGATTTCGTATGTATTGATCCTTATATGCGATCAAACGACCCATACCATTATCAATATTTGAGTTGTATACATCTAATTTAGAGTCAATATAGACAATAATATAAAGAATATCTACATTTGAAAACAATGTTGAATGTATTTTTTGAAATTTTTTCAAACTCATCCGACGAGTTCTTAAAACACTACTATCGCTTTTGAAACACATACATTGGTTATACACAACTCAACTAGGGAAACATGGGTCATAATCTGCTTTGATTGAAATTGCAAATTTATTGTTTTGATTGGTTTTTTCCATTTTTATCAATTATAAACCCGTAAATTCGTCGATTTCACATTTATTGATCGTTATACGTGACCATGCGACTCATGCGACCCATGCGACCCTCATTTAGAATTAATTAGTTTGACGTTTTAAATGTATTTTTAGATTGGTTTTTGACACTATCATTATAAATCCGTAAATTCGTCGATTTCGCATGTATTGATCGTTATATGTGACCATGCAACCCATGCGGCCCTCATTCGGCATTAATGAGTTTGACATTTTAAATGTATTGTTTTGATTGGTTTTTGACATTTTATCATTGTTAACCCGTAAATCTATCGATTTTGCATATATGTGACCCATGCGACCCGTCGAAAATGCCGTCACAAAAATTCCCGCCGAACTATTCATCATATTTGAAAATTTTTGGAAAAAAAAGTCGTTTCGAATTCTGCAGTCATGTCTTTTCGAATTCCATCTGACGGCGATTCGATATCCAGGTCATGTCTTTTCGAATTACAGTAGGTTCTTTTTTTACAATAACAACACACTCTCTCTCCCTCTAACTCTCATCATCTTCCATCAATTTTTCCGAAAAATGCCACATTTCCCTTATTTCTTGAGAGATATTTTTCCGCGCTATCTGGATAACTACATTGTAATCTTTTTCATCTGTCTCGATTTCGGTATGTTACATGTAGAGAATGTACAGATTTGACTTTGTTTTTCGTTTTTGTTACAGGACATCCCGAAGATATTCTTCGATGATTATATTTACGAGAAACGAGGGACAACAACACGACAACGCTTAAATCGAATGGGTCTAACAGAAGATGGGAAGTCAAGTTGGATGGCTCCAGATTCACTGATGGTTGGAAATATTTCTTCAACGACCTAAACTTAAGTATTGAGGATTACTTACTTTTCACCCACGAAGGTGACATGGTCTTTCACGTCACCTTCGACACTCCTGCTCATTGGTAAGTGACTTCAATACGTACTTGGGTGATGTCGCGACTTGGGTAAGGATTTTCACGATTTTTATTCCTTTGTAAGGATGTCGCAAACACTTCCAATAGGGTTCGCGAGGTCGAGAGGTCTTTGTCATAGACGATGTAAGATGTCTCTGATGATAGGATACAGACTGCCGTGGGAGGCATATCTAAGGCCTGTGGCATGTGGTGGCGCTTCCATCAAGAGGGGTTGGAGAAATTTTGTCTCGATCATCGACTGACCGAGGGTTGTTCCCTCGCAGTCGAGATATATGCGAGTACACCAACACCTGTGCTTCAGTTTTTCCCTCAAATACGGCCTCGTAGTAGCAGTGTTTGATTTTCAGTTGTTTTTTGATTGCTCTAAACCTCCTTTGAACAAGAACATTAATTTGAATTTGAACTACATGTTTGTGTTTGGATGGATTTTTTACAATGATTTAATAGTAAAGTATTACTATTAGTATCGTTGTTTTTGTGGAATTACTATTATTGTAACAAGGGTCGCGAGGAAAAAGGGTGGCAAAGGGACAAGGGTTGCAGGGGTCCAAGGGCCGCAGAGGGACAAAGGTCGCAGAGATAAAAGGGTCGCAAGGATAAAAGGGTCGCAATGGTCCAAGGGTCGCACGGGTCTGAGGGTCGCAGATGGACAAGGGTGGCAGAGATTCGAGTCAATTATTTGTAAATAATTGTATTTGTAAATAAGAAATTATTCATATTATTTGTAAATAATTGTACTTGTAAATAAGAAATAATAAATTATTCATATTATTTGTAAACAATTATATTTGTAAATATAAGGGGTCCGAGGGTCGCAGAGATACCAGGGTCGCATAGATAAAAGGGTCTCAGAGATAAAAGGGTCACAGGGGTCCGAGGGTCGCAAGGTCAAGGGTCGAACGGACAAAATCGTCGAACGACCCTTGTACCTCTGCGACCCTCGGATCCCTACGATCCTTGGATCCATTCAACCCTTGACCTTGCGACCCTTTTACCACTGTGACTCCTTTTGGAGAATCTACCGCTCAGGCTTATTTCATTTTCATGAGCGTGATTTAGCTAGAAGTTTGATAGTCTTTGCCAACAATCATGAGGTTGATGAATGCAACCAGTCGGCTATGATGGACATTGTAGCCACATCTGCATTATTTTAAAAATGTAGCAAATATTTTAAAAATAACAATGTACCAAATATTTAAAAATAACAATGTACTAAATATTTAAAAATAACAATGTAACAAATATTTAAAAATAACAATGTCCCCAGATATTTTTAAAAATAACAATGTACCAAATATCAAGTTAATCTCAAGGTGGAGGGATACATTTTCCATTACTAAATACCTCCGCAGCAATCTTCTCACACATGGAAAGAACATTTTAATCGCAAATTCCGTGCAAATCATTACGTAATTTCATTACCGAGGCTTCTGCGAATTTGTAGGAGAAAACACCGCAGTCATTCCCGCTTTGGTTTTGTACTCATATTTCCATTTATCTTCTCCAGAAGCCAAAGAAGGAAACCCTCCGAGAATGAACATCAAGGGGATAGCTTTTCTTAAATTCTCAATCACCGGATCGATATGCGTTTCCTTAAGCCTCGTCTGACAGTCGTATACCGTGATGCATCGGGTTTTGAAATCCGTTTTGATGACTATCCATTGACATCCTACATATATACTGCTGATCGATGGAATGTTTAGAACCGCGACAGAGCCTTCGAAATCACTAAGAAATTCCTGCAAAGTGTCAATATTCTCGTACGACAACATCTTGAGGATCTGCATGAAAAGAACAGGACAAACGTAAAGTTTCTTAAATACCACGGGGAATGTCTTCATGCTATAATACTGCATCAACAACGCCTCCTCCAATTGCTGCGAAAAATAAAAAAATTTAACACACATGAATACATATGACATAAAATGACCTCTATGACTTCGGGCAAAATAACTTACATCATCTTCAAGGCATACGTTGGGCGTTAATATAATCTTCCAAAACTCTGGCCCCCGGGGAGTATCTAGATCAGATTTCCACCAACTCTCATGTCCAGGTTTCGTCAGGAACATATATAGAGCAGACAACCTTTCACCGTTTGCATCAATGAACGAAGGTTCCCGGGTTATCGAGCCCTTTTCTAATCCCTTCGGCTTCCACCAGAATGAAGGCTCGTCATCCACCTTTTTATCGGGTTCTTTAACCACTTTTTTTCGGGTTCTTGAACCACCTTTTTTTCCGGGTTCTTGAACAACCTTCTTTTCGAGTTCTTGGACTCCACCATCATCTTTCCCTTGCCCTCTTCCTCGCACTGTATTTCCTCTTTTCGCCGGTGGAGGTTCAACATATGTCTTCCGTGGTCTTAAAACTAGTTTACCGGCGAAGGTTCAACATATGCCGTAGACTCCTTCGATAAAGGTCCAACACCTGTATAAAATTTACTTCATTCATTAAACATATGGCGACCAATGCAACCCTACAACCTATGCGACCTTTGCATTTTCAGTCATTTCATGCTTTATTAGGGTTTTCTACTTCTTGTATCTATATATATATATGCGTTGTACTGTTTAATGATCAATAAGACGAAATCATACCGTTTACATGGTATCAGAGCCCTAAACATACGTCACAAAATTTCAACCGGCCAAACCCTAATTTTTTTTTCGGGGGCCGCCACTCTCCTTTTCTTCTTCCACCGCCGACAGCCTCCAGCTGCACTTTCCGGCGTTGCATCTGTCAGCCGCTGACGCTCAGCCGCTCGTCCGCCGACAGCCCAGTCGCTCTCTCGAGCCCCAGCCCGTGCACGTAACCTCACGATCAGCCACTCATCCGCTCGTCTGCTCACCCGACGTCTCACGCACGGCATCTTCAAACCGAGCGCTCGACGTTACAGCCAAACCGCTCGTTCGTCCTCCGCTCATCCTTTCAGCTGTCGCACAAACCAGTGGGATCACATCCCACGTTCGGCCGTTGCCAACGTCTCTCCGCTGCCAACGTCTCAAGTTCAGCCGTCGCAAGCTCCACGCACTCGTCTCACGTTTTTCCCTACCCGACCGGGCACGCATTTACTACCCGATCGGGCACAATACCAACGCTCCTTGTCTCACCATGTCACACTCATCCGCTGCCGACGCTACTCCGGCGTTCAATCCCAATGAACCAATGGTACGCTTCTCACGGTTAACATGTCGAATGTAACCAAGCTTACCTCATCCAATTACTTGATTTGGAGCATTCAAATCTGTTCTCTACTCGAAGGCCATAGGTTTGATTGTTTTATCCAATCGGATTCCGTCATCCCCAATGGTACCCTCCTCGTCGAGGGCATTGCCACCCCAAATCCGGCGTTTGCACCATTCAAACAACAAGATCGGCTCTTGTTCTCAGCCATTCTTGGAGCGATCTCTCCTCCCCTCCAGCCCATGGTCGCTCGTGTGTCCTCTGTACGCGAGGCGTGGCTCCTCCTTGCTTGAACATATGGCAAGGCATCAAGGGGGCATATCCTTCAACTCAAGGAACAACTGAAACGAAGTTCGAAGGGATCATAAACCATTGACGAATACATGAGGACTATCATCAACAAAGCGGATGAATTAGCGTTCCTAGGCAAGCCAGTTGATGCCGAGGACTTACTCCAATTCATCCTTGATGGACTCCCGGACGACTACAAACCAATCATTGATGCGGTGAATGCTCGAGAGAACATTATTCCGATTGAGGAGCTTCATGAAAAATTCCTTAGTCATGAAGCCAAACTCCTCCAATCCATGCCGCTGCAATTCACGCCGCCGGTCACTGCCCTAGCCACCAACACTCGTCCGCGACACTACAATCGGCCGCCGCCGGTCACTGCCCTAGCCACCAACACTCGTCCGCGACACTATTGGCGAAGGCAAGATACCTCTAATTGGCGAAGGCAAGATACCTCTAATTGGCGCAGACAAGATAATCGGCAATCTTCGGGGTATCAAGGGCGCTGCCAATTGTGTGGCGTTCATGGCCACAGTGCTCGTCGTTGCCCACAATTGCCACCTTCTCACGGCAGTCCACATTCGCCGTCCGCTCCCTCACCACATTGGAGTTCTTCACCACGTCCGTGGCAGCCACGTGCTCACAACACCACCGTCACACCATATGAACCAAGTCAATGGCTCCTTGACAGCGGAGCCTCTCATCATATTACGTCGGATCTACACAATTTGTCGCTCCATTCTCCATACAAGGGTGGTGAAGAAGTGGTAATCGGTGATGGCTCCTCGCTGCCCATCACCCACATTGGTTCTTTGTCTATCCCTAGCTTATCACATGTTTCATATCTGCATCTTGATCACGTGTTATGTGTGCCCACGACGAACAATAATCTTATCTCCATTCAACAATTATGTCGGACTAATGGAGTTTCCGTGGAATTTTTTGATGATCATTTTCAGGTGAAGGATCTAAAAACGGGGGAGCGTCTACTTCACGGGAAGTCTAGTGATGGTGTCTATGAGTGGCCGAATCTCGTTGCTTCCAAACCTCCAATTGTGGCTCTTCATAGTGTCAAGACCACTTTGTCCGAGTGACACTCTCGCTTAGGTCATCCTTCAATTTCAATTTTAAAACATGTTGTTTCTAAGAATTCTTTACCATTTTCTAAGTCTTGTTCGTCATTGTTTTGCAACTCTTGTTCAACCAATAAAAGCCACAAATTGCCATTCCATGAATCCACTGTTACAACATCTCATCCCCTTGAAATCATCTTCTCCGATGTTTGGACATCTCCACTCATCTCAGTTGATGGTTTCAAGTACTATGTCATCTTCGTTGACCATTACACACGCTACACATGGCTCTACCCTCTCAAATACAAATCCCAAGTTCGGGAAATTTTTATCTCGTTTCGAAACCTAGTGGAAAAACAATTCCAACACCCCATCCGTACTCTGTATACCGACAATGGTGGAGAGTACATTGCCCTCGCGTCATTCCTCACCACACACGGCATTTCCCATCGTACCACCCCACCTCATACTCCCGAACACAATGGCATCTCCGAACGTCGTCACCGTCACATTGTTGAGACCGATCTATCCCTTCTATCACACGCCTCCCTTCCCCCTTCTTTTTGGACATGCTTTTCCCACCGCGGTCTATCTCATTAACCGCTTACCCACCCCCATTCTCTCATACGACAGCCCATACACTAAACTTCTAGGTACTCTCCCGCACTATCTTAAACTTAGAACGTTTGGTTGCCTATGCTATCCATGGCTTCTAGGGTTTATACCTCTCGTCATGTTGAGTTTCACGAAACAATATTCCCTTACTCAAACTACTCCCACTTTTTCGGCTCAACTTCCTCGGTCGAAACTCCACCATTAAACCCATGGTCACCACCGGTATCTATTGTCCCTACGGGTCCTCGGCTGCTCTTAACACCGTCTTCTCCGGCGCCTCCTCAAACGGATCCTTCACCGGACATGCTCACATCGCGTGCGCCCCCGGACATGGTCTCTGTTGCAGCTAACTCAGCTTTGGATGTTCCGGCTATTGCTGATGGTGGCAACATTCACCCCATGCAAACGAGATCTAAAGCAAAATTGTCTCAGGTTACTCGCCCGACCGGGCACCAGGTCCATTGCCCGAGCGTGCATCATGCTCGAGCGGGTAACCCTTCCACTCGAGTCGTGCAAAGGTATGGGGGCGATTTAACAACAATTACCCGCGCGGGCTCTTCCTCTCCACTCGATCGGGCACTCCCTCCTGACATCGAACCGACAACAGTCCCTCAAGCTCTTAAGGATCCGCGGTGGAGAAAGGCCATGAGCGAGGAGTTTGATGCACTTGTCCGCAATGGCACTTGGGATCTAGTTCCGGCGGACCAAGCCTCCAATGTTGTTGATTGCAAGTGGATCTTTCGCATCAAACGTCGGCCTGATGGTTCTGTGGAATGTTATAAGACTAGACTTGTGGCCAAGGGTTTTACTCAACGACCCGGGGTGGACTTCACTGAAACATTTAGTCCCGTTGTCAAACCAGCCACCATCCGATTGATTTTGAGTCTCTCGGTCTCAAATGGGTGGATTATTCGCCAACTCGATGTCAACAATGCCTTCCTCCAAGGTATTCTCACAGATGAGGTATATATGACTCAACCTCGAGGCTTTGTTCATCCAGAACGTCCACACCACATTTGCAAACTTCACAAAGCCCTCTATGGCCTAAAACAAGTTCCCCGGGCGTGGTATTCCGAACTACGCGAGTTCCTCCTTGGTCAAGGCTTTGTTAACTCTCTCGCTGATGCATCCTTGTTCATCCTCCGCAACACTGAGGTAACCATATATGTTCTTGTTTATGTGGATGACATTGTGGTTACAGGAAGCAACCCCACGACGGTTCAATACTTCATCACCGCCCTAGGCAATCGCTTCTCAATCAAAGACTTGGGTGATCTCTCCTATTTCCTCGGAATTGAAGCCACACGGACTGCCTCGGGTTTGCGCCTCACTCAACGCAAATATGTCAATGATATTCTTGACAAAGCCAAATTTTCAGATACCAAATCAGTTACAACGCCTATGGCCCCGAACTCACGTCTCTCCTTAACAATGGGTGATAAATTAGACGATCCCGCAATGTATCGAACTCTGGTGGATAGCCTCCAATACCTCACGCTTACACGACCGGACATTAGCTTTATTGTCAACCGTCTATCTCAATACATGCATGCACCAACAACGGAACATCTTCAAGCTCTCAAACAGGTACTTCGGTATTTGGTTGGTACACGGGACCGTGGCATCTTTCTCTCCACGGGTAATACTTCGTCTCTTCATGCCTTCAGTGATGCAGATTGGGCAGGGGATCGTGATGAATATCTCTCTACTGGGGCATACATTGTCTACCTAGGCAGCCATCCCATTTCATGGTCCTCGAGGAAGCAGAAGTTCACAGCTCGCTCATCCACCGAAGCGGAATATCGCTCCATAGCGGATACTGCCGCCGAACTTCGCTGGATCATGTCTCTCTTGACGGAACTTGGCATGCTTATCTCTGAGTCACCAGTCATATACTGTGACAATGTTGGTGCCACATATCTGAGTGCGAATCCCGTCTTCCATTCTCGTATGAAGCATCTTGCCTTGGATTATCACTTTGTTCGGCAACAAGTCCAAGGCGGCCTCCTACGCGTATCTCATGTTAGCTCGGCTGATCAACTTGCGGATTTGCTCACAAAACCCCTCTCTCGCCAACCGTTCGTGTCACTTTTTAGCAAGATTGGACTCACCGATGGTGCTCCATCTTGAGGGGGCATATAAGAAGAAGGGGCATTTCAGTCATTTCATGCTTTATTAGGGTTTTCTACTTCTTGTATCTATATATATATGCGTTGTACTGTTTAATGATCAATAAGACGAAATCATACCGTTTACATGCATGACATACGACCTATGTGACCTTTTGTGACCTATTCGACCCATACGACCCATTCGACCTTTTGTGACCCATTCGATCCATACGACCAATTCGACCTTTGTGACTCAAAAGACCGTACTTACTTGAATGGAACCTCCTTATCCTTAGAGGGGCCTCTTCGATAGGATCCACTATAGTTTCCTTGCAAGGAACCTCCTTATCCTTAGAGGGACCTCTTCGACAGGATCCATTGTAGTTTCCTTGGCAGGAGCCTCCTTATCCTTAGAGGGGGCCTCTTCGATTGGACCGACTGTAGTTTCCTCAGAAGGAACCTCCTTATCCTTAGGGGCCACCTCTTCAACTGGACCGACTGTAGTTTCCTCGTCGGCGACTTCATCGTCAGTAACCACTGGAGCATCTACATAAAATTACTTCACTCATTAGATGCGACCTGTGCGACCCATGGGACTTATACGACTATGTGACATATGCGACCCTTAGACTTATACGACCGTGTGACTTATGCGACCCATGCGATTCTAGCGACCCATCGAATTATGCGACTTTTCGACTTATACAACCGTGTGACTTATAAGACCGTGCGACTTATGCGTCTTTTGCGACCCATGCGACCCTTGCGATCCATGTCGACTCTCGGTGGAAATTGACTCAAATGAACTTTTTCACTATTTATTACTTACTTGGTGGAACTTCAACAGGAGCAACGACTGCAGTAACCTCTCCGAAAATGTATCCAGTTAAAGGAATGGTGGCACCAGATGCGATATTTTCAACTAATCTCGAAATGTTTGCAAAATCCTCTTCTGAGCCATCTCCAGAGTGATTTTCAGACTCTGACTCAACCGGCTCTTCGCATGGCTCTTTTCTTGACACTGGATATGGACGTCGAAGGAATTCAAAATCATCATCTCTAACAGTGCCGGAAGATTGGTTTGTCGCCTGTGCTTTTGGATTAGGCAAATGAAACCCGACATCCCTTAGAAGATCTCTTACGACGTTGATGATTCTTTTCTCTGACTCCTTCATTTCCTTCATTAATTTCTGCTCCAGCGTCAGACGGACTGCAGCTTCTTCTCCTTTAGCTTCATCCTCACCTTCTCTTTCAGCTTCAGCATCAGCTTCAGCATCACCATCTCTTTCATCATCAGCTTCAGCAACACCTACTCTTCATTCATCTTCTGAGTCTTCAATCTCTATCATTTTTTCGTCCACGCTCGTTTTTCTCTTCGTCCCCTTCCATTTCCCCTTCTTTTTATCACCAAGAACTGCTTTTCGCGTTAGCAATTCTTGCTTACGGATGTCCTCCCAACAAATACCCTTCGGATTTCTAGGAATATGTTCCATCAATATCTGAACATCGGGATCGTGGCATCCCTCATAATTGTATAGATAAAAACAATTAAACCTTCCTCTTTGTGTTCAGCACGAACTGTGACCCTTGTTTTCTTTGTGACCCTTGTGTAATTGTTATCTTAGAATATCCAATCAGCCTTATCACATCTTCATACTTCAGATTAATACTAGATTTAACCATCTTCTTGCACATTGTTGGGCATGATGGATCCGCATCCATAACATCAACATACCATCCCTTTCTGCCCAAACTAAGGATGGTTTCGAATGGAAGCAACTGAAACATTAAAACAAAATGATAAGAATGGAAAAAGTACGAAAACATTCAAGTTATTAGAGCTTTCTATTGCTTTGCAGAAACGGAAGAAGACATCTTCGACGAGGTTTTGCATGGTGATCTTGATTTGTCATCACATCCATGGCCAGAAGTTTCTGAGAGTGCAAAAGATCTGATCAAGAAGATGCTTGAAAGAAACCCTAGTAGAAGATTGACTGGTCATCAAGTCTTATGTAAGTTCAGCATTATGATATCTCATGCTTTCGTCTGGCTTCAAATTTATAGTGATACAAACAGATTTGTTGTTTCAGTACATCCGTGGATTCGGGATGAAGGAGTTGCTCCAGACAGACCTCTTGACCCGGAAATCTTGAATCGCTTGAAGAGATTTTCCGCAACAGCCGAAATTCTTCCGCCTAAATGTATCACCCCTTTTGGACTCCCATCCTTTGGAATATGGTCCGCATTTCAATCTGGAAATTAGTGTGTGCTCCACTATAGAGTACCGGATGGAAGCACCGTTTAAGACGAACCACAACTCCTTCTTGTCCCATACAATCACGGAGTGATTTAGGAGGATAGACATTTGAATCTTAGTCAATGTGGAGACACATTGGAAATGGAATAAATGCTTAAATTGTGACTCATTCTCGAAGTAATGCAACTCGTATTCATCTAAGATTCCTATCAGCTTCGTCATTATCCCGTGAGGATAACACTTGGTGGTGATCCTTGGCATTATATCCATGTGCTTGAATTCATACACAAACTTTGGCTTTGGCACTACCTGCAGAATGACCAATCAATGAAAAATACATTATACTTATACCGACTCAAGCAACCCATGCAACTCAATCGAGCAATGCGACTCAACCGACCAATGCGACTCAAACGACCCTCGGACTCTATGCGACACTCAACCGACTGACTAGATTCATGCGACTCAACCAACCAATGCTAACTCAACCGACCCATGCGACTCAACTGACACATGCGACTCAAGTGACCATTACGACCCAAATCGACTCACTGAGACAACCGACTCAAACGACCCTTAGACCCTCTACGACGCTCAAGCGACCATTGCGACCCAAACCGACTCAATGAGACAAGCGACTCAAACGACCGTTAGACCCCCTACGATGCTCAAGCGACCATTGCGACCCAAATCGACTCACTGAGACAACCGACTCAAACGACCCTTTGACCCCCTGTGACGCTCAAGCGACCATTGCGACCCAAATCGACTCACTCAGACAACCGAATCAAACGACACATAGAACCCCTTGCGACACTCAAGCGACCAATGCGACCCAAACCTATTCATTGAGACAACCGACTCTTGCGACTCAACCGACTCACTGAGACTCAACAGACTGACTGGCACCCACACCATTTGAAATCAATAAACCATTTTGCGACTCGACAACTTGCAAAACCCTAGAAATCGATCTACTTACACTTATTGACGCCATTGAAGATTGACTCGTGCTCTCTTCTTTACTGTTGCGGCTGATTCTAGCCATTTCCTTCTTGCCAACTTCAAATCGATCCCTCTCAACTTCGAAATGACTTATTCTTTCTTTCTTTTGACACGGTTTAACAGTTTTTCACGTCGAAAAACTGTAGAACTCGGGTTTTTTTCACGTTCGAAATTTAAAGACAAAATTTTCTTTTCTACAGTTTTTTCCTGATTAAATAATTATTTTAGGGAATGGCATTTTTGAACGGTTTAGCCCTATGAAAGTATATCTGATATTCCGCCGAAACAAGTGAAGTTTATTTATTTGTCCCTTAATTTCTTCAATGCATTTGTGTTTTTTTAAATGCATTTGTTGTTTTCAAATGCATTTGTATAATACTGTATCTCATGACTCCCTCAATATTTGACTATTAAAAAATTTAATTGATCAATTAATTATTTAAAAGGATAAGTCCAAATAATATTTATTGTTTATTTCTATATAAATGATTGGTTAATATTAGTGTTCTAGAAATAGATGTGTTAAGTGGGTTGATTCAGCTCATCCCAACCCATTATAAGTTTTATTATTTTTAGTTTACTCCAATTCATGCCATATTTTATATGAGATGTAATTTTTTGAACCAGATTAGTCCAACATAATCCGTAGATCGTATTGGTTGATCCGCGAAATGAAATTTTTTAAATCATTATATGATAAATTATTTATAAAAATATTTCAAAATTCTTCAATAATCTAAATAAATGACTAAAAATACAAATAAAAATATTTAAATCCTTTAACCTTCAAAACATAAATACAATTCATAAAATATAGATAATCCAAATAAAAATTTAAAAATTCAAATAAAAACATTTAATTAAATATTTTGAAGATTGAAACTTCGAAACAAAATTTTAATTTTTGTGGACAAATTTCAACAATATTTTTTTTGTTCTATATAAAATATTATAATTATATGTGATTAATATTATGTAGATAAATTCTATGTCTAAATATTTTGAAATGTCGAAACATAATTAATAAGAAAATAGATAAACCAATTTGAAGTCTAAAATTTCAAATAAAATAATATTTAATTAAATATTTTGAAATTTGAAATTTCAAAAGATAATTTTCATCTTTACGGATGACTTACAACTATATTTTATTTTCTATTAAAATATTATAATTATATATTATAAATATTATATTATAAATATAATAAATATATAACTTTAATTCAATTTGCGGATTCGACCACAGTCCATATGGGTCGACTAAAATTTTAGCCTAGCCTGTTAACTCATTTTTTACATGGACTGAAAAAACTCAACCAGCCCGTACTTATGTGGGTTGGATCAATGCCAATCCATGGGTTGACGACCCACTTAACACTCTTATCTAAAAGTCTCTGTCTAGATCCATCTAGATGCTTGGCGGTCAGCAACCGCTAACAACCGACAAGGCACTTAGGACATGAATTTTTTGTTTAATTTTTTTTCAAAATCATATCATTTTAACATTTAGCAAAAAATCTAAAACTAAATCAACTTCGAACAATTGATTTGTTATTATCGTACCCAAAACTTTAAAAAGTTATAAAAAACTTGATGTGCTATTGGCTAGTAACTCTACATATGTTCAATCATAATTTCTTGAAAAAAAAAACTCAATTACGATGCGAAAATGAATGATATTTAAAATTTCTTACAAGTTCTAGATATAGAGAACTTAACATTAATAATGACGATGTTAAGTTGAAAGAGGTTCTTTGTGACTCGTCCATATGAATTGTTAATCAGATGAAGAAATCGAACATGAAAATAGAGTGTAAAAACAATAGTATAAGTATGCATTTTCTGTTTATTAGGATGATTTAATTATTCTATTAATAGATTTGTTTTCGTATTTAATTCGAATCGCATAATTCAAATTTAACAGAGATTTATAAATTTGCTTCAATTCCAGTATAAAGTTAAAACTCTCTATTTTGGATATGCAACATTTCTTAAATTTATCTTTACGTGATCAATCGATTATCTTTTTTATTTGTATAAAAGATCACCCGATTCCATTTTCATAACACAAATATTTCATATATTTGAAGAAAATGATCGCGTTCTTTGTTTTTTTGTAAAGGGAAAAAATTATTTGAGATGTTAAACACGTCATACCGAACTCAATCTCTTTTGAGTTTACATTTTTTTAATTCGTTGTACCAATTTTTTGTATAATTTTTGTGCATAATATTTATAGACACAAAATATATTGACAGTAATTCACGGATCCAATATTTTTTATAAAAAGAAACTAAATGTTTCAAAAATATTTTCCATTCTTTTCCTTTTTGATATTTTAAATTTGTATAGATTTTATTACACATCTTTCAAACCAAAATACTTCATTTTGGATCACATACTATATATTGTACCATGTTTTGAGTATTGAGTAATTTTTTAAAGAGAAGGTTTCTTTCTTGTTCTCTTGTTAGAAGAGCCAAAGTAATTGTGGGTTTCTATTGCTATACATGTTAAGAAACTTTTCATATAAAAATGTCGTTCTAGGCATTTGTATCTAAATATAGTTTTCCTTGTAATGAAATGGTTTTTGTCTACAATGGCCAAACACAAAACTTATATCACAAAATATCGTAAGAGTTCATCACAACTTATGTGTCATTGAAACAAATTCAAGCTTGCCATGAAACTTACCTACATGAGTATGAGTGAGGGGATTGGCACGACCTCATTCGAATCCCATCATGCATGCGAGAAGTTATGTAATGCCATAAACCACAAAAAAGGTTGGCCTCAGACAAAAATCCGTATGGTGGACCAAAATCTTTGTGGGGTCCATTTTAATTCCAAAGTACATATTAATCTATAGTAATAGTATAAATATGTAATTAAACATATGATTAGGTTATAACTAAAAAAAGGAAAAGTGTCCAGCCACTCTTCTCTCGACCGAGAAAGAAAAAAAAAGAAACAGAAGAATAAGAAAAAGAAGAAAGAGAAAGAGAAAATCATATTTATCGATTCTCGTCTCGATTTCATCGTGAGAATTATACGAAATTCTAAATGATTCTTTTTTCATCGTTGTTCAATTTGAAGATTTACTTTATAGAGATAGATAATTTGAACGAATCTATAATAGGGGAAATCGATTTTTGTCATTACTAGTAATATCATCGTGAATCGCCAAGTCATTGAAAAAAGCTAAGGTGATTATCTTTTCCCATCAAATTTGATTTTGTTGTTAATTTGTGGAGATGTTTTTAAATTTAAAACCAAACATTATCAAAGTAGAATTTTTAGGAAATCCATAACGAGGGAATTAATATGTTAGATTGGACCAAACTCTAGCATCATTGTATGATGATTGATGATATGTATATGAATTGGTTTTGGTGAAACTTAATTGTTTAGATATGACCTAGAGAATTGACGCTCGACCAAGCATCAGTGTCAAAGAACGTAGATGTTTTGGGTTCGGTGCTAGATCAGTGTGAACATTTTGTCTAGAGTGATCAATCGAGTGATTTCACACTCAATCCTTCGGAAAAAGGCGTGCAAGTGTGTTGGTGAGAGTTTTCATGTGAGGAGTATCAGGTCGAGAATATCAGTATTGTGACACTTGGAGGTGTTGGCATCGTGTTGTGCTAGGTTGTGGTAACCTTTCGAACGATAAAGCGTTGTATTGTACTGATTGCTGAGCTACGGTGTGACCTTGTGAGTTGTTCAGTGTGTTGGGGTCTTTTGGACTTTGCCAGCGTATGTCCGAACTAGAGTCTTATGGATTTGGTGAGTTATAATACGGTGTGATATCATGGATGGACATGTTATGGCGAGGAAAAAGAGCAATGAAGTTAACTAGTAGCATTAGAGCTCATGGCAAACTGATGGGAGAGGCGTGCAAGAGGTTTCGATAAGCTTTATTTTGCATTTCGTATTTATCTGTTAATTATCGTGATTATGGTTTTATATATTTTCTTTCTGTATATGGTTGATATCATTTTTATTTCAAATAAAAGCATTTATTTTGTTTTATAAATGTATTTGTGCGATGATACATGTGGTAACCTTTTGGAGCTAATGGTGGAAACTCCTAATCCTAAAATTGTTCCGGGATGTGGTTACAATCTTAATATAAAGAGAAATGGTACTTTAGTGTACGGTCTTAAGTTATAAAGTATCTTTTAATAAATGTATCATATATCTAGTAATGCTTTTTGTATGGTTGTTTTAGTTTTTTGTCAGATTCTTAGGGAATTGAATTTGTTGAAAAACAAACATGGTTCACGGCAATTGTGATAAAAAATATCTCATATCGTATTATTGATCATAGAAAATGTTCTTGCATTGTGACAAGTGTAGTTGAAGATTTACACTATAAAAGAAATGTTTTGGTAGCTTGGAAAGACAATCACAAATGATGTTATGCGAGATTCTCTTAAGGATAAAAAAAGAACTTTGAGAGTTGCTTAAATGTGTGACAATGATTGTTAGTACTGATTAAGTATGTGCTTTTTAACTTAGGTTGTGTATTCAATGTCTAACTCAGTGGAGTTAGTTGTGGTATTATCGAGTGCATTGTAATAACGTACAAGTGTACCTGGATAATGATGCATAATATAAAAATAATAGTTCGGTAGAAACAATGAGTAATTGTTTACTATTCCTGTTACTTTGTGTTGCCAAACATTTTGAATTAGTATTAGAGTTGGTCATCAAAGCTAGACATATCTATTGTTTGGTGTGAGATCTTAAAAAAAACATGGAAGATCCTAGAGATATGTATTTATTTGAAAATCTTATCATATTCGATGTATCCAACTATGCATATTAGAAACCAAATATGCAAATAAATATTAGAGAAATTGACGAGGATGCACTGGAAATGGCGAATCATGGTTGGATTCGACATGTGACAATTGACTAATATAGAAATACCAAGTAGAAACCTTTAGACCAATGGACACCAAGTGAAAAAATGTAATCCAATGTACATTGTGAAGGTCATTGATGTAATATTTGCTTCAGTGAAGATGAATGAATTTAAAAAAAATTCAAGGATGTGGATCAAAAAAATAAATCTAGGATATACCGGAAACAATTCATTAAGGTGCATCCAAAGTCAAGAGAACACATCTCAATATACTTCAACATCAATTTAAAAAATTTGAGATGAAAAAAAGAATGAAAGTGTCAAGGAATTCAATGGAAGGATGATTGCACTTGTTGACGAAGTAAGTGTACTTGGTAAAGTGTATGACGAAGAAAAGGTCGTTACGAAATTTCTTAGATGTCTTCCAAATAAATTTCATGCATAAAGGCTGCAATGATATGTCATTAAATACATCTCAGACCAATTTCAAGGAGATTGTAGGAATACTTGCCGTTTATTAACTAGAACTTCAAATTGAGGATGATTCTTTAAAAAATGATCCAAATGAAGGAATGATTTTCAAGTATCTAAAGAAAGACCGAGGATAAACAATCTGAAATTAAATGTAGTGATTTTGGCAAAGAGAGGTCCTAGAGTATAATATACAAATACGAAAGTATAATTTCTCATGAAAGAAGGTAAGTCTGGGATGCAGTGTCATGAGTGAAAATTTTTTGGACATATAATCTGAATGTCTAATTGTTCAGAAGAAACGAACTATGCTAAAAGATAATCGAGAGATTTAATGTTATAATTGCAAAGTTTTGGTAATACAAAAATGAATGTGGAGATTTACATACAAAAAAAGAAAAGTGACAAATTACGTTTAGTGATTCTAATTCAAAATTCAAGAACACTTGTGAAGAATAATTGTAAAATTTTGTATCCTTTATCGGTATTATTAATGACGATGATGAGAAAGCTATAGAAGATTGTAATAGTGATGTTGATGACGTAAATGTTGAAACTATTTACAATGAATGGTTGAAGATGAGTAAACACAATATCAAGCTTGTCAAGACTAATAACAAATAAGACATACAACTTCATGAGACACACAGTAAGACTTGATGCAAAAGAACAAAAGTTGGACTAGTTCTAATACAATTCGAAGAAACAAACAAACAATTAAAGATGCTCACAAATGCAAGAAAGAAGCTTGATCACCACTCACCATAGGCAAGAAAGAAACAGATCATTTTGGGATTAGATGTGTTGGACACAAAGGAAAACAACAAATGAAGTTTGTGTCTGGAGGAGTACTTATAGACGCTACACTTGGGACACCACATAGCCCATCTAACATCAATAATGATACGTTTGTTCATGGAGAAACACTATCAAATGCTACATATGTAATATCACAAAGTACATCATGTACGAAGATCAATTTGCAATGAAGCAATGTCATAATATAACAATTATTGTGGAAAATGTGGTTATAAGCAAGCTAAATATTATTATTTGAATAGGAGACACTGGAGGTAAGTATTCAAAACCTAGAATAAAACAAATTTGGGTTAGGAAAAATGTTTTTCAATGTAATGTAGTATACACATTATTATAAAAAAATACTTGATACTTTGATAGTGGATGTTTTATACATACAACGACAACTCAAGAACACTCTCCATTTTGTTTTTCTAATAAGAACAATGCTGAGAGTGTAACCTTTGGAGATGGAAATAAAGGAAATATTATTGAGAGATGCGAATTTTTATATGGAGAAAATGTATGCTAACAAATTCATTACATGCATGGTTAAAAGTAAATCTCATATGTGTAAATCAATTGTGTGACAACAGACTGAAAGTGAAATTCACTCAAAATGAATGTTTGTGTTAAACTCTGATAGCAATGTTTTAATTTCAAGAACATGAGTATCAAATAACTATTATATATGCGCAACATGTCAAACATGTCTTAAGACAATTGAAGAAGATACAAATTTCTAGTATCAAAGATTAAGATACATCAACTATAGAACACTAGTAAAGATCGCATATTTCGGTATTGTTCGAGATGTTCCTAAACTAAAGTCTTAATAAGCAAGAAGTACACCTGGTGGCCAAGAAAATGATGAAGTAGAAGAAAACACAAGAATTGAATAATACATATACTTCAGAAACTGAAGAAGTAGCACCTCAAAATTCAAAAAAACCATGGAATAAAATATGTTATTGGAAGTATTCATGAGTTGAGAAAAGTATTAGATAAAACATGATTGAATTATCATTCATTTGGTGAGATTTGTATGTTTTAATTTTAAGTTGACCTGAAATATTTTAATTATGCATTGAATGATTAACATTAGGTAAAAGCTATGCATGAAAAGCTCAAACAATTTATGAGGAATTGTGTGGAATCTAGTACCACGATCGAAATATATAAATGTAGTTGGTACAACATTAATTTTTAAGAATAAAACTAGTGAGGATGAGCATATAGTCAGAAACAATGCAAGATTAATAGCATCATTAAAAACTTTTGTATTACATGCTATTCCTTGCTCTCTTGTATTTCAATTATTTCAGATGAGAGGTGAAGAGTGATTTCTTGAACGAGATACTGCATGTATAAGCTTACATTGAACAACCAAAAAAATTTGAATATTCTCATCATCGTGATCATGTCTATAAGTTGAATATGTTGTATGGTCTGATGCGTATCAGAGTTAAATATAACCTAATCTACCCGCAAGTGCACGGCACGTGTGTAGTATTTTAGGTGTCGATCCCACAGAGACTACGCAACACTACCTAAACCCGAACTACGAATCAAACTTGCTAACGAAAGAAGGTAAATAAGGAATGAAATACTGAAAGTAACTAAACTACTTGGGTTCTAACGATGAGATAAACGTCCTAGGAAACCGGTTTCACCACAAGACTACCGAAACACACGATCAACCTATCTATCATGCAATCCCAATTAAAGCTATCTAAGGCGGACGATCCTAACATGATACCTACCCTCTCTCAAGGCATAGACACGTGATCTAGACAAGATGCCCCCTACTTTCGTGGCTGACACCATGAACTAAACCCATAAACTCTATGATTCGCCCGTTCACCCTCAACCGTTGCTACCCTACTTTCGTGGCCTAACCCCGGTTGTTCTAAACCTGACCTTCCAAGACTAGAATTCTCCTTTCATGTCCTTCTCCTAATCTCTAACACATGCATCTACGTGGACTTTGTAAACACAAGTAAATTAAAGAACTCAGATAAAGAATAGATGAACTAAAACGGGAAGATGCATTCAAAATAGATCAAAAGCGGTCTCGGGATAGCCAAGGGCTAATCCCTTCTCCTAGAACAAACAAACTACTCGCTCATGCGTCTGTAAAGAAACATAAACATAATAGA
>CM071862.1:26194871-26221993 GCA_036759665.1 Gynandropsis gynandra | reverse complement strand
CCGGGGGACATGAACTTAATTGTTATCCGACCATGAGCTGAAGGATGAACTCAACTATATCGATAGGAATGACCTGACTACCAGGTGACTATGTGATATAGAGCCGAAGTAAAATCACTATAAATTTTATGGGGATAAAATTTATAAAGAATCTATTTTATATGTTTGGGAAACGTCTTCACTACCAAGGGGCTCAGACATATAGTTATAGATTGACGCTAATTGGAAATAAGATTTCTAATGTTATCGTAACATTGATTAGCGAATATATCATTTAGATGAAGTCCATGTCTTAATGATATATATACGATGTCTAACTCTTTGCTGTAATTTTTTCTTTCGGTTTTAGATCTCCTGAGAATGTATCAGTTGAATTTGCGTCCAATTCTCAAGACCAACAAGCTGGTTGGTGAGAAATTCGACGAATGGCAACGCAATTTGCGCCTGGTGCTGACACATGAGAAGTTGATCGATGTGATCGACAAACCGGCTCCTCCAGTGCCAGATCCAGCGAATGACGAGGCTGTCAGTGAATACACCAAGTACGAGGAAAGGTGCATCACTGTCAAATGCCTCATCTTGACGTCAATGAGTGGCGAACTCCACAAGAAACATGAGCATATGGATGCTATGCAGATCAAGGAGCATCTTAAGAAGATGTTCGGTGAGCAGAGTCGGACGGTAAGGTCCAAGCTGTCAGGGACTTTGTTCAAGTTTTCTCTGAGTGAGGGATCTCCTGTGGGACCCCATGTTCTTCGGATGATTAGTATGATAGAACAACTTGAAAAGCTGGGGTGTACCTTCTGCAAGGAGATGCAACAGGAGATGATCTTGCACTCACTTCCAGAGTCTTTCTCCCCTTTCGTGGTTAACTACAACATGAACAAGCTAGACGTTCAGTTGCATGAGATGCACAACATGCTCACTGAGTATGAGAAACAGATGTCCATTGGGCAGAGGGTATCGGGATCTGTGCTGATGGTTGGGCAATCCTTTTATCAGAAGAGGAAGGGCAAGAAGAGGCCCAGGACCAGGCAGAGCGTGCCTAGGTCTTGTTAGATCAAGGCAAAGGGCGGCGCCACCAAGGACGACCAATCAGAAGCCGAGTGTTTCTTATGCAAGAAGCAAAGTCATTGGAAGAGGATCTGCAAGGAATACAGGCAGTCTCTCAAGGGTAAGAAACAAGGGGCTGAGGATCAGTAGGAGGTTCAGGAAGGGAGAGTTCAGTCTGAAGGTTGGAAATGGCACAAGTGTTGCTGCTGTAGCTGTAGGATCGATTTCCCTTATTATGCCTACGGGCAAGACTTTGTTGCTAGACGACTGTTATTATATTCCGAAGTTTGTTTTGAACATAATTTCTATTTCTATGCTTGATAGACGTGGATTTCGAACAATTTTTAGTAATAACATTTGCTCTATTTATCATGGTGATGATTTATGTGTGAATGGTTGATGTTAATTTAGAACAAATTAACATGCATGTTTCGGACCCTAACAGAAAGGTAGATGATTGTCAAAGACAGACATACCTTTGGCATTGTAGACTTGGTCACATTGCTGAGAAGAGAATAAACAGGCTGCATAAAGATGCTCTTTTAGGCCATTTTGATTATGAATCGTATGCAACTTGTGAGTCTTGTCTCACTGGTAAGATGACCAAATCTCTGTTTAGTGGAACGAGAGAGAGAGCTACAGAACTTCTCGGACTCATACATACTGATGTGTGCGGACCGATGAGAGTTCAGGAGAGGGGTGGATATTAATATTTCATCACGTTCACTGATGATATGTCGAGATATGGATTTGTGTTCTTGATGAGACACAAATCCGATTCTTTTGAAATGTTCAAGAGATTTTCGCAGTGAAGTGGAGAAACAAACCGGAAAGATTATCAAGGTGTTGAGATCTGACCGAGGCGGTGAATATCTTAGTCATGAATTTGTGGATTATATAAGGCAAAATGAGATTTTGTCTTAGTGGACTTCTCCTGGTACACCACAGCATAATGGTGTATCCGGAAGGAGAAATCGGATTTTATTAGATATGGACCGATCCATGATGGGGTTCACAGATCTTCCAATAAATCTGTGGGGTTATGTTTTAGAAGTAGCTGTTTACATCTTAAATAAGGTTCCCACTAAACCAGTCCCTAAGACTCCATATGAGATATGGAAGAACTAAAACAAAACGTGAGACACATCAAGGTTTGGGGTTGTCCGGCCTTCGTTAAGAGACTTCAGCTAGACAAGCTTGATGCTAGGTCTGACAAGTGTAGGTTCATAGGATATCCCAAGGAAACTATGGGATATTATTTCTACCACCCGTCTGAGCATAAAATGTTTGTGGCCAGAACGACAACCTTTCTTGAGAGGGAATTCCTTGAGGAAGGAATTCATGGTGGAGAAGTAGTTCTTGACGAGATTCAAGAACCCGACGAACCAACACAAGCTCATGGACATCAGATGTCAAATGAGCGATCTTGGCTGGGAGATACATTGTTAGGCTCTGACGCTTCATCTTCAAATGTTGAAGTGACAGTGCCCGTTCAGGAACAAGTTCAGGAACTTGTTCAAGAAAAAGTCCAACAAGATATCCCAGTGCAGGTTGAACCTGCTACACAGCCTTTCTTGAGAAGGTCAACACGTTCTCGACGTGCACCTAACAAACGTGGAGAAGTAGTTCTTGACGAGATTCAAGAACCCGACGAACCAACACAAGCTCATGGACATCAGATGTCAAATGAGCGATCTTGGCTGGGAGATACATTGTTAGGCTCTGACGCTTCATCTTCAAATGTTGAAGTGACAGTGCCCGTTCAGGAACAAGTTCAGGAACTTGTTCAAGAAAAAGTCCAACAAGATATCCCAGTGCAGGTTGAACCTGCTACACAGCCTTTCTTGAGAAGGTCAACACGTTCTCGACGTGCACCTAACAAACTTAATCTGATGGTGCAAGAGAACGTGGTCGGTCATAGAGATGACGACCCCTTGACTTTCCAAGAGGCTATATGATGTGTGGGATCAGAGTTTTAATTATTTCAAAGACCACTCTACCGTAAGTATACGGTTCGTGTAGTACAAGGGTCGAACTCTGGGGACTAAGTGCAACTTTAGAACTAAGATTTTTACGAGAAGAAGATCGATCAATAGATCAATATCGAACTATGAAATAAAGATAAATAAGGATGACGAAGCTAGACTAGGCAATGAGAAGCATCATGGGTTTCGGGAATACCGGAACATGCAATGGATGTTTCTAAGGATCATGAAATTCGGTTTGTATCAATCGATGGGGAACTAATATCTAATCCTCTACCTAGGAAATCAACGTCACTCATCTCCCGATGTAGCGTAGAATGTCTAGATTCATGAAGAACAATAGGGAACTCTACCCCTAATGCTAGAAATGACTTGGCGTAAGCCTAAATCTCCTACCTAGGAAATCAACAACACTCATATCCTTATGTAGTGCAGAACTTCTAGATGCATGACGAACGATGGGGAATTCAACCTCTAATGTCGGATGGGAATTCGACCTCAATAAACGGAAATGACTTGGCGTAAGCCTAAATCCTCTATCTAGGAAATAAACGTCGCTCATATCCATATGTAGCGCGGAACTTCTAGATGCATTAAGAACAATGAGAATTCTACCTCGATTATTACCGTTCCTAAATAGATTAATCAACCGGTTCCATTAATCTAATTCATTCGAAGGTTCATTCACGAGACTCAAATCGAACTCTCCCAAGCCTAGACGAATCTCTAATCTCCATATAACGTGCCTAATCTCAGTAGAATAGATCTAGTCTTATCCAAACTTGAAATCAACAACGTATGAAGGCATTAAGCGCAAATCTATAACCTATCGAACCATTCAATTGAACAAAACCGAAAATCAAGCATTAATAACTTAAAACATCCATTACAATGGCATCCCTAATCCATTACAACAGATCTACTCAGAATACATAGAGAAGCAAACAAAATGAAATCAACAACGTATGAAGGCATTAAGCCCAAAGTCTTCAATCCGTATTATCTCCTCTTTCTTGTGTGTTTATAGGTCTCCTTCTTGGTCTGTGCTTCGTCCCCTAGCCCTAGATGGCTTGTTTTTCCTTTAATTGCCCGTTCAAACCTTCAAAAGAGGTTGTCCCGGATTAGGCGGCCCGCTCGGGCACAACAACCACCCGCTCGTGCAGAGCTCATGCCCGCGCGTGCAAACTAGCAGCCCGAGTCGGGCTAAGTTACATCGTTTTTCTGGTCCAATTTGCAGCCCGATCGGGTACACATACACATGCCCGACCATGTTGTCTTTGTGCCCGAGTCGTGCTTGCTCTCGGGGATTTTCGGCTCTAATTTTGCAACCTTAACCCGAGCGGGCTCACTCCATGCCCGAGCGTGTACACATCCAATTGCTGTTTCCGCTCCTTTCGCTCGAGGCTTGAATGTTCGATTTGCTTCCGTGGCCGTGCACATGAGGTATCTTGTCATTCAAACACGTTTTTGGGGTGGATTTGCCGTAATCTTTCGTGTTTTCCTTCATGTCTTCGTTTCCTACACATAACACGAAATATAGATAAAATCCTCGAATAAACTCAAATAATCGGTAAAGTCCAAGAAATCTAATCAAAACTAAACCTAAGAAACATGTAAATACTACGACGGATAACATGTTATCAAACTCCCCCAGACTTAACCTTTGCTCGTCCTCGAGCAAATCTAGAGTCGAGTACAAGAAGAGTAAAACAACAATGGATACTAGTACAAAAACTTTGAAGAATTAGCCATTATGCAAAACAACGCGTCACATGAACGCAAGACTAAGTGCACCTAGTTCAGACTTCTATCAACCGAAAGTCACGAGCCATGCAATCCTACCAATAACCTAAGTCCAATTCATACTCCTAGAGAACGTCCAAGCGATCTCCATACCAATTCCCTAAGCTTGAGATATCCTTAAACTCGTATTCTCGTTCTTATTCTCTTTTCTTTTCTTTTTTTTTTCATTTTTTTATTGATCCACGCTTGGTTCCTAGGACGTCGAAGTCGAAGAGGGATGGCATTCTAGTTAGACCCAGACTGCCTATGGCACACTCATAATGTCTTGTAACCTTAGCGGAGTGAAAAGCGGCGTCATTGAAGAACTACTTTTTTCTTTTTTTTTCTTTTTATTTTTACCAAAGAATACGCATCACTCTAACCCTTAGAACGTAGATTAGCGCCTCAACCCACCACTTAAAACCGAACCATCGATCTCGATGTACTCATGTCAATATAAACCTAAAATATTTAGAAACATTTTCCAAGATGACAGCGGAGTATAAGCGTGTGGAGTCTAATAATCAATGAACGATAAAATATATCAAACAAGCAACGATCAATCGGTATACACGGAGATATGGATACTTGGTACTGAAAACTAGGAGGGAATGCAACTATAGATCATGGTTTCAAGCACAACTACTCAACTAATCGGTATCTAAAAGACTTCTAAGCAAACCTAGACTATTGTTCACAATTCGACAAAGTCGCACAATAATGACTAAAGCTAGAAATTTCGTACTAGGTATCCATCCGTTTATTACTAAAAAAAAATTCTAATCACACGCATGTTACTCGACGAGTACTCCCCCAGACTTGAATGAAACCCCGTCTCGTGTTCAAGACCTAAGAGAATCTCGCATTCCAAAACATGGGAAAATAAGGGTTGGAACATGTGCACCTTGCGTGTTTTGCTGTCCCGAGTTGGCGATGCGGCTGGATGTTGTATGCGTCTCCTCCTCAAGGATGATATCGTTCGTCGAAAACGTGTGAAAAAGGATCACATAATCCAAAAGAAGAAATACAAATCCACCGAATACATCAATGTGAAAAGAAAAAGAAAAAGTCTGAAAAAAATGAAATGAAAAATAAAGTGTGAAAGTCGGGTTGCCTCCCGATAAGCGCTTGTTTAAGGTCGATAGCTTGACCAAATGCTCTCCTCATCACCGTCGAGGTGGACGTTCTCGCCTTCATATGCGATGCCTCCTGCGTCGTGTCCTTCGCTCGAGTATTCCGCTCGTCATCCGCCGTGCTAGATCAGCTAGCTCTCCCATGCTCTTCTCTTGCCCGATCAAGTTGTTGTTGAAGATCAGCGTCTTGTCAAGCTTGTCATTCTGAACGATTGGGCGTAATTTGCTGGGTTTGGCCGAAAATGTTGCACGATTGGGATTCAGCTTACACTTGGCCGTGCTTTGCTTGCTGGTTTGTGCTGGCCGTTCGTGTGCGTCTTTGCCTTGTGTTTCTTTCGAAGCTCTCGAGATTTGTCCGTGCCTGTGGTCATCATCTTGATCCGTACCTCTAGCCGTGGGAACTTGCAATAGGTCACTCGTGAAATCAACGGACCAAACAGACTCTAAGCTAGGTACTTTCTTCAGATGCTTATTTAACCCAAACTCCACTGTTGCTTCCCCTATCTGCATCGTAAATTTCCCCTCTCTCACGTCAATGAAGGCGCCAGCGGTATTGAGGAATGGTCTCCCCAAGATAATCGGTATTCTTTCATCTTCTTTCATGTCCAAAACTACGAAGTCAACGGGAACGTCGTAGTCGCCTACCTTGAGAGGTACATCCTCCACAATACCTATTGGAAGTTTCGATGATCGATCAGCCATTTGTAACACAAACTTTGTGGATTTAATCTCTTGAAAATCAAGTTTCTCGTACAACGACAACGGCATGATGCTGACACTAGCCCCTAAATCGCATAGGGCATTTCCAAGCTTGCAAGGAATGACAAAGGGACCTGTATCGGGTAATTTCTGTGGCATCCCATGTTGAATAACGGCGTATGTTGCATCGGTGACCATCACTGTCTCCTCCTCTTCAACTTTACGCTTTTTGCTGAGGATTTCCTTGACGAACTTAGCGTAAGACAGAATTTGAATGATAGCTTCGTGGAAGGGCATAGAGATGTCCAACTTCTTCAACCTCGCTGCAAACCTTTCAAATTGTGAATCTTCAGATCATTTCCTTTGGCGTGAGGGAAATGGAAGTGGAGAGCGTCTTGGTGGCGGTGCCACATATGGTTCTTCTTCATCATCAACTAGTACTTCTTTGTGATGCTCTTGGTCGCTAGGCTTTTTCGTGGAACTTTTTGAGCATTCTCCTCTCTCAAAATTCTGGGGTGTGATGTCCGCAAATTCTATCCCGCTTCTCAACATGACGGAATTTCAATGCTCATGGGATTCGGCTCAGGCTTTCCCGGTAAAACTCCTTGTCAGTTAGGAGTATTTTCTGTAATTTGTGCCACTTGGGTGTCTAGGATTTTTAAATGCTTCTGCATTTCCGCAATTTGCCTCTTTGCTTCTTCTTGATCTCGTCGTAAAATAGTCAGCTCAGCACTTATATCTTTTTGTCCATGTAGAATCTGAGTGAGCATAGACGTGATCTCGTTGTTCCCTTCTTCTTGTTGCGGAATAGGCGCTGGTACTCCTCTCGGCTGAAACCCTTGATAGCCTTGCATTCTAGACTGAAAATTCTGATGTTGTGGCTGGTTTTGAAATGGTTTCGGCTGATTGTTTCCTTGCAACGGATTCATGACATTATCGGCGTTCTTGTAGGACAGATTCGGATGATTCTTCCAGCCCGGATTGTAGGTGTTGGAATATGGATTCTTGGCAACGTAGTTCACATCTGCAACATCCTTGAATCCGTGAGAATCGGGAGACGCTTGGTGCATGTTTACCATTTGTAACTTCAACTCGGCAAGCTCAGCTCGCAATGCAAGCACCTCGTTGTCCTCTCCCGTGGCTAGACTACGACGATTGAATTCCCCCGACATAATATTTCTTCCCTCGTCCATCTTCTCAATCTTGGCCTCAATAGCGGTGAACGGGAGGTCATGTAGAGATCCTCCACAAGCAGAATTCAACCAATCTCGAACTTCATCACGAAGACCCTCAATGAAAGTAGCGATGAGGTATCTTTTATCCATCCCGTGGTGTGGGCATTCACATTGATATTCTTTAAATCACAGCTACGCTTATGGAAGACTCTCTTTATCCTCTTGTTCAAACGAATTAATCTTTTTCTTCCATAGGTACGTCTTGTGGGGTGAGAAAAATCGCATCATGAAGCGTTCTTCGAGCTTGCTCCACGTATGAATGGAATCTGGAGTAGCGTGTAGAGTCACTCGTGTGCATGCTCCCTAACTGAGAATGGGAAGGCAAGTAACATGATCGTTTCATCATTTATTCCGGGGTAGGCTTTCATGTTCGAACATAGCATCTTGAACCGAGTGAGATGCTGGTTCGGATATTCTGTAGATCGTCCCCTAAATGGCGATTGACTCAGTCTCAAATCTATTCCGATCTATCTCGGGCCTTCGAATGCAAGAGAGAAGCTACGTAGGTTTAGGCGCTGTGTACGCCCCGTAGGTTTCCGGTGCTTCCTCCTGTGCCATCTCTTCGTCACTAGAAAAGTCTGTTTCACGCTCACTTGTTGTTTCCTCTATATTCTCGGGATCACTACGCCTCGCTTTTTGCTGTTTCTTTAAGAATCGCGTAGTCTTGTGGATCGGGGTCGAAGAGAAGTTCTTTGCCCCTCGAACTCCTAGACATGTACCGAATAATCTGCACCTAGGAAAGACAATAAACAATAGATCAACTCGAAAGAGATGCAAAAACTCGAAATAAAAGAAAAATGCAAAAAAAAAAACAAAAACAAACAAAAGATTCGGAAAGGACTGGATCTCGACTCAATGAAACCCTAATTCTAAAAACCGTGACTAGTCCCCGGCAATGGCGCCAAAAACTTGATGTGTGGGATCAGAGTTTTAATTATTTCCTAGACCACTCTACCGCAAGTATACGGTTTGTGTAGTACAAGGGTCAAACTCTTGGGACTAAGTGCAGCTTTAGAACTAAGATTTTCACGAGAAGAAGATCGATCAATAGATGAATATCGAACTATGAAATAAAGATAAATAAGGATGACGAAGCTAGACTAGGCAATGAGAAGCATCATGGGTGTCGGGAATACCGGAACATGCAATGGATGTTTCTAAGGATCATGAAATTCGGTTTGTATCAATCGATGGGGAACTAATATCTATTCCTCTACCTAGGAAATCAACGTCACTCATCTTCGGAGGTAGCGCGAAACGTCTAGATGCATGAAGAACAGTAGGGAACTCTACCCCTAATTCTAGAAATGACTTGGCGTAAGCCTAAATCTCCTACCTAGGAAATCAATGACACTCATATCCCTATGTAGTGCGAAACTTCTAGATGCCTGACGAACGATGGGGAATTCAACCTCTAATGTCGGATGGGAATTCGACCTCTATAAACGGAAATAACTTGGCGTAAGCCTAAATCCTCTATCTAGGAAATCAACGTCGCTCATATCCTTATGTAGCGTGGAACTTCTAGATGCATTAAGAACAATGGGAATTCTACCTCGATTATTACCGTTCCTAAATAGATTAATCGACCGGTCCCATTAATCTAATTCATTCGAAGGTTCATTCACGAGACTCAAATAGGACTCTCCCAAGCCTAGACGAATCTTTAATCTCCATCAAACGTGCCTAATCTCAGTAGAATAGATCTAGTCTTATCCAAACTTGAAATCAACAACGTATGAAGGCATTAAGCGCAAATCTATAACCTATCGAACCATTCAATTGAAAAAAACCAAAAATCAAGCATTAATAACTTAAAACATCCGTTACAATGGCATCCCTTACCCATGACAACATATCTACTCAGAATACATAGAGAAGCAAACAAAAACGAAGTAAATATTCGACTCCCTATCATCCCGAGCGTTGGCTTCGGATGAATCCTTCGGATGCCCAAAGTATTCAATCCGTGTTCTCTCCTCTTTCTTGTGTGTCTCTAGGTCTCCTCCTTGGTCTGTGCTTCGTCCCCTAGCCCTAGATGGCTTGTTTTTCCTTTAATTGCTCGTTCAAACCTTCAAAAGAGGTTATTCCGGATTAGGCGGCCCGCTCGAGCAACACCACCACCCGCTCGTGCACCACTTCCAGCCCGGTTGAGTTCTCATGCTCGCGCGTGCAAACTAGCAGCCCGAGCCGGGCTAAGTTACGTCGTTTTTCTGGTCCAATTTGCAGCCCGATCGGGTACACATACACAGCCTGAGCGGGCACACATTCCTGACCATGTTTTCTTTGTGCCCGAATCGTGCTTGCTCTCAGGGATTTTTGGCTTTAATTTTGCAACCTTAGCCCGAGCGGGCTCACTCCATGCCCGAGCATGTACACATCCAATTGCTGTTTTCGCTCCTTTCACTCGAGGCTTGAATGTTCGATTTGCTTCCGTGGCCGTGCACATGAGGTATCTTGTCATTCAAACACGTTTTTGGGATGGATTTGCCATAATCTTTCGTGTTTTCCTTCATGTCTTCGTTTCCTACGCAAAACACGAAATGTAGATAAAATCCTCGAATAAACTCAAATAATCGGTAAAGTCCAAGAAATCTAATCAAAACTAAACCTAAGAAACATGTAAATACTACGACGGATAACATGTTATTACTATACAAGGCCCAGATTTTGAGAAATGGTGGAAAGCCATGGAATCCGAGATGGAATCTATGAAGATCAACAAAGTATGGACTTTGGTTAATTCCTCACAAGATTCTAGAACGATCGGTTGTAAATGGGTTTACAAGAAGAAGATTGGAGCAGACGAGCAGGTGGACCTATAAAGCTCGTCTAGTTTCCATGGGGTATAGTCAACGAGAAGGGACTGACTATGAAGAAACGCTCTCCCCTGTGGCAATGCTCAAATCTATTCGGATTCTGCTTGCGATAGCGGCGTACTATGACTATGAGATTCGGTAGATGGACGTGAAAACAACTTTCCTTAACGGAGAGCTCCAGGAAGAGGTTTTCATGACTCAACCTGAGGGTTTCACATCGCCAACTCAAAGTCATATGGTATGCCAGCTTCAGAGGTCCATTTATGGACTCAAGCAAGCTTCTCGAACCTGGAACATTCGCTTTAACAAGGCAATTGAAGAGTTCAACTTTGTTAGATGCGATGAAGAGCCTTGTGTGTACAAGAAGTTTAGTGGGAGCACGGTTGTCTTCCTTGTGCTTTATGTGGATGACATATTGCTCATGGGAAATGACATTCCGACATTGCAAGAGACGAATTCATGGTTGTCTGATAAGTTCTCCATGAAGGATCTAGGAGAAGCAGCCTATATTCTGGGAATAAAGATCTATAGGGATGGAAATGACATTCCGACGTTGCAAGAGACGAAGTCATGGTTGTCTGATCAGTTCTCCATGAAGGATCTAGGAGAAGCAGCCTATATTCTGGGAATAAAGATCTACAGGGATAGATCAAAGAGGTTGCTTGGATTGTCACAATCCCAGTACATTAACAGTATCGTGAGGCGATACAACATGGTAAATTCCAAGAAGGGCTATCTACCGATTGGCACTGGAATTTCTCTTTCTAGGGAGGATTGTCCTAAGATCCCGGAAGAAAGAGAACGCATGAGTCGGCTTCCCTACGCTAGCGTAGTGGGAGCCATCATTTACTCCATGACGTGTACTAGGCGTAATGTATCATACGTACTAAGTGTAGTGAGTAGATATCAGGCAGATCCTGGTGAGGAACACTGGAAGGTTGCTAAGAACATCCTTAAGTACTTACGAAGGACTAAGGACCAGATCCTCATTTATGGTGGTTCTAAGTTGGAGTTAGAAGGATTTGCTGATGCGAGTTTCTCGACAGGCAAGGATGACAGTCGGTCCATTTCAGGCTATATTTTTTGTCTGAATGGAGGCGCAGTAAGTTGGAAGAGTTCCAAACATGCTTCTGTAGCCGATTCGGTGTCTGAAGCAAAATATATAGCGGCTTGCAAAGCAGCTAAACAGGTGGTTTGGATGAGAAAGTCCATAGATGAACTTGGTGTGGTACCTTTGATAAAGGAAGCCATTCCTTTATTGTGCGATAACACCGGAGCTATTGCTTAGGCGAAGGAACCAAGGTCTCATCAGAAATCGAAATATGTTCTACGGAAGTTTCACCTGATACGAGAGATCATAACGCGTGGGGACGTGCAAATCCAAAAGGTGGATGGAAAGGAAAATGCAGCAGATCCGTTCATGAAGGCACTTGGGTCAAAGGAGTTTGACCTGCATAAGTTGAGGATCGGATTGAAAGAGATGACTAGCTGGCATTAGTTTATATAAATGTAGCGAGTTGTATTTTAGACATCGATCTTATTTTAATAATATATGGCATTATCTTCATTTGATGAATTTTCATAAGTGTATGATAGAGTCCAAGATTAAATCTGAAACTTGACATTATGATAGAGATCATAATAAAGAGAGTCAAGTTCTAGTATCATTTAATCGGAATCGTTCTTGTTCGTAGGATCACTACTCGAACTACAGTGATCCGGAAAGAACAACATGTATGTGATAAGTTTCTATGGTGATATAAATCACTAGATCTCTTTTACTGAATCACATATATCGGTGATACACATGATGATGTGATCACTGAACAGACCTAAAGGGAGAAATACTTAATGGTTAAATAACCAATAAACTGTCATAAGATTTCTCCAGATAGTTAGATAGTTAGTTTTTTTCCTTAAACCTAAGATCAGCATAGTAACAAGCATCTTATCTATTATTCTTCGATTCTGGACACCTAGTATCTTAGAGTACTAGTTGAATAGATATTAGGAATAATTAGATATTTGCGTAGTTAGTGACTGGTCAAGATGGGATCCATCAACTCTTGGTAAGAGTTTGAGCTCTATGTTGTCAGTAATCACAATGACTGTACGAATCTCTGGCCAGAGTAGACTATGCGAATCTCTGGCCAGAGTACATTGAATGAATGAAGAAAGGTGTTTCTTAGGTTCATTCATCAGTCAGTTGTGATTGACATGAGACATAGATGATCCGTAAGGCTGACAGTTGTGACCATGCCTAGAATGCATCCGGAGCTGTAAAGATGGAAGGAAATACTAACGTCAATTTTACCCTGGTTCAATTTGGGTAAGGTTGTTACTCAAATGAGTAAGGATGTTACTTCATGATATCCGGTCGTTGGGGAGTGTTGCTAGATGCCAACCTCGATTAGTAATTAGTGGAGACTAATTGGCTACCGGTTTAGTGATGAACTTACGAGGTCACACACATACGAGTGTCTCGGTATCTGCTTGTGATTGTTAGACAATCAGTGTGGAATGCAGTTATATTCATTAGCTAGCACCGAAGCATATAATTATATTTGTTTTTCTTTTGGGGTTAGTACATAAGATGTACGGGCAAGTATGTGTACGGAGATACATGTACTTCGACTATTTGAGATATTACGTAAAGGCAAGTGGGAGATTGAAAGTATAATGCCATTTATGTAATATTTTGATAGTTTGGATTTCAGTCGTAATTATTAAAAGTTAATAATTATATAAGAAACGAAAAACGAGTTTTCGTTATCAGTTTTACACAATCGTAAAATCAAAACCCTAACCGTCAAAAAAAAAAAAGAACGAAGAACAAAAAACTTTTTTCTTTTCTTCCGAATTCCGCACCAACGGTTGGAAGGCAGATCCGATCTCAGCGTGGATACGTGTAGATAGCTTGTGTTATCAAGTCTTCCACATCCGACTATCACACGTTCAACGCAAAAAGGTATTATGAAATCATTTCTAAATTTAGTTCGTCGTTGAACCCCGAAAAACCAATCCGAACATGACTAGATCTAAATATACGGGTTGATAAAAACACGCTTCCGCACCCAAATCAATCCAATAAAAAAAACAATAATTTTTTCTTCTTCTTATTCTTTTACTAGTAAAAATTTAGTAGATTTGACAAAAACAAAAAATTCTTGAGTTCTCTGTAGTAGTTGTATTTTTAATACAAAAGGACTATAAATGTGTAACTTAAGACACTTTGTTACATATTTCTCAATTTTAAGTCAAATATTTATTATTATATTTTGATTTTATTTCGTTCAATCGTAAGTCTATATTCTTTGTTTTCATTTTGTTTTTTGGTTTCTCGAACTCATGTAATAATAATGTCATCTAAGTAAATCTTTTAACCCATAAAAACGAGATTCAAAAGATTTTGATCATCATCATTTTAAAATAATATATAGTTGTCTTTATACTTATCAACATTGTGTATACCTAATGATCCAATGAGTATCAACATAATATTAAAAGACTTAGAAGCGATTTTATCTTATGAAAAATCACCATGTGACGTCCTAAATTTCATCAATGCAATTATCTATCATCTTGTAACTTGTCTTCTTTTTTCGTCATTCTACAAGTGATGGAAAATCCTCTCAACAATCAATTAGAAATTCTTTTATTGCATGTAATTCAGAAAACAACTCGTTATTATATTAAAACTCGAAACCTTTTTTGCTTCAAGCATAAGCACTGTCGTGCTTGTTTGTTTCTTGTGTTTGAAATACATTTGAGAGCAGATGTTTGGACTGTATCAGAGAGCTTTACCCAATTCTTTTGTTGTTCTTCCACGATACCCAACTGTACATTTTAGAGAAGAAGCGAGTTGCCTTTAGACCAATCAAGAAGAATCTCTGTCGTGGGTTAACACCGTTACACGATGTGGTGTTGTTAAAATGCTCATGAACTAATGAATAATTTTCATGAGCCTAATCTTCCTCCTCTTAATATGGTACAAACGTAAAAATGAAAAGTGGGTTTGTGATGTTGTTGCTCTCGTATGGCTTTCTCTCTTCTCTCACGTGTTTAGGTGTTTTTGGTGCTCTGCAATGGAGTTTTTCAGAATTCAGTGTAATACAGTTTTACACCATTCGTTTCATATATAAACTTAGTCCAATACAAAAGGAGATTGCTATGTATAACAACCTCTGACATCTATGTCTTAAAATAGCTAAAAATTGTAGTATAAGGCTCAACCCTTCTGCTGCAAATGCTTGCCCAAAAGCTTCAATTTTCCGTTCTTCTTGTTGTAACATGGGCTTTGTTTTCTTTTGGGCCTTCGAAATGCTGGCCTGCTGGGGTTGAGTAACGTTGCTGGCTCGAGACGCTGGTGGGCTCTGCGCATAAACTCGACCCTTCCGAAACATCCTCCTTCTTCAGTCTTCCCGGGTGATGTGCTACAGAAGCTTCTCTCGAGTCCAGACCCTTCTCTCTCGTCCTCATGTCGCTTCCACATCGAGCAGGCTCTTCAATCTCCATCTTGTCCGGCCGTGGAACGACTCCAATCATACTCCTCATCTCACAGAATCGTCTAGTAGGTAGAGGCTTCGTGAGGACTTCCGCAATCTGCTTTTCTCCCCGAACAAAGCGTAAGTCCAACCTTCCCTCTGTCTGTGCTTCTCATACGACATGAAATCGTATCTTAATATGCTTGGTAATTTTATGGTCTATCGATTCTTCCCGATGGTTGTTGCTGTTGTGCTATCATTGTAGATAGGCACACTTTTTTTGATGTTAAACCCTAACTCTTTAAACAACCGGGATAACCATACTACATGGTTCGTTGACGCACTCAGGGCCATATATTCGGCTTCTACAGTCGATTGTGAAGCTATCGACTGTTTTTGGGTCTCGCAACTAAACACCACACTCCCAATCGTGAAACAAAATCCACTAGTACTTCGCATGTCACTTCGGCTTCCTGCTAAGTCTGCGTCTGCATATCCCACGAGTTCTGAATATTCAAAATGTCTTAACCACAAACCATAGTTCTTAGTTTCTTTTATGTATCTCATCACTCTCTTAGAGTTTTGTATACTCTGTAGTGTCGGATGTGCATTGCTTCTTGACAAGTATGATGCGGCAAATGCTAGATCCGGTTGTGAGGAAGCAAGGTAGAAAATACCTACTAACATGCTTTGGTACTCTCTTTGCTCGGTAAGTTCTTCGCCGTCACTCATTACTTTGCAAGTCGGAGTGAAGGGAGTGCTGACTCCCTTTGAGTCTAGCATACCGAACTTCGAAAGAAGTTAGGTAACATATTTTTCTTGACTTAAAAATATACCATCACTGAGGTTCTTAACCTCAAATCCAAGAAAAACTTAATGATCCCAAATCGCTCATATCAAATGTCAAGCTCAGCTTGGTTTTAAAATCTTCAATCATCTTAAAACAATTTCGAGACAATATTATGTCATCAACGTATAAACAGATCACCAAGATGTTACCTCCTTCCACTTTGATTTACATCGCTGCATCACAATGGCTTCTAACACAATCTTATTGTAAGAAAAATGTGTCAATTTTACTATACCAGGCCCTCGGTGACTGCTTCGACCCATATAAAGCTTTGTTAAGTCGTAAGACTTAATTTTCTGAACCAATTACGTCATATCTTGGTGGCTGCTCAACGTAGACTTCTTCTTTTATCTCACCATTTAAAAATTCCGACTTTACATCCATTTGATGTAGCGGCAAATCCTTCTCTACTGCCACGACTATCAACGTTCCTATTGTATCGTGCCTTGATACCGGGACAAACGTCTCCCCGTAGTCAAGCCCATAGGTTTGAGTAAACCCCTTTGTCATTAGTCTTGCTTTATACTTCTTAATTTTCCCTTCTTCATCTGTTTTAACCTTGTATATCCACTTCATCCCAATCACTTTCTGATTTGAAGGTCTCTCAGTCAGATACCAAGTCTGATTCTTTTGTAACATTTGCATTTCCACATCCATAGCCTCCTTCCAATTAGGGTGTCTTGGCGCTTCTTCATAAGATGTGTGTTCAATCACAGCTAGGTAACAGCTCTCCTCTGTCTGCACCCCTTATGTGTCCACCTCAATCCTATATAAGTCACTGAGTCTCCGTGTCATGTGAATCTCATGAGATGATTCACTGGTGTTGCCAGTGCTGACTTCTTGTGATGATGGTGTATTGGATAGTGAGAGTTGCAAAGGAGTTGCAGGTGGTGTTGTCCTACTGACACTCTCACTTAACCGTCCAGAAGAGCTACCTACTTCAAATGTCGTAGGTACTCCTTCTAGGTTATTACCTCCCTCAGAATTTAGGAAACTCACTGGAATACATGGTTCTGCCTTCTCCTACTTTATCTCCCAATCCCAGCTCTTCTCTTCGTAAAAAATGACGTCCCTTGACACCTCAATCTTGCTCGTTTCATTCACGTAGACTCTGTACCCTTTACTTTGGCTTCTGTAGCCCACAAAAAGACAAGTCTGTGACTTGTCATCCAGTTTTCCTATTTTCTTTGTTGGAACCATCTTGTAGCATAGACATCCAAACACTCTCAGATGTCCAATAGAAGGCTTATGTCCACTCCAAGCCTCTAGTGGGGTTTTATCTTGCAATGCCCTTGTAGGCAGTCTGTTTTGAATGTATGCCGAAGTAAATACTCCCTCTGCCCAAAACTTGTTAGGCATGTTCTTATGCCTAAGCATACATCTCGTCATCTCTATTAGGGTGTGATTCCTCCGTTAAGCAACCCCATTCTGCTGTGGTGTGTAAGCCAGACTCAACTCTCTTAATATCCCCTTTTCGGCCAAATAATCTGAAAACTCCTTAGAGTTAAATTTAGTCCTCCTATCATACCTCAACTTTTTAACCTTTTTCTCCATTTGGTTCTCCACTTGAGTCACAAATTTCTTGAAAATTCCAAACACATCAGACTTAAGAAATATACCCAAGTCATGTGGGAGTGCTCATCTATGAATGCGAGCAGATAGATACTCCCATCTAGCGAGGGTGTGTCCATTGGTCCGCACAAGTTTGTGTGGATTAACTCCAAAATGTGTTATGCCTTATAGTCTTATGCCTTTGGAAATTTTTGTCTGTGTTGCTTTCCCTTCACGCGAGCTTCACAGATCTCCTTCACCAATGGTATTTGTGGTAGCCCCTTCACCAAGTTACTCTTCTGCACCTTCTCCAGGTTATGTAAACCTGTGTGTCCCAACCTTTTGTGCCATAGATCAGACACTCCCGATTTCTCTTGAGCTACTCTTGCCTCCTCCTTGACTATCCTCCATTTTAGAGGATAAGCCTTTTTAACCATAGGTACATCCATGACCTTGGTTGCAGCCTTGTCCTGAATCAAACACTTGTCTTCTGTGAATACAACTTTGTATCTGTTCCTCACCATTTTCGGCACACTGAGCAAGTTTTTTTCCAACCCCGGTACCAAGAAAACATATTTAATAGTCTTCACTCCCTTCTTCGTATGAACTTGAATATTACCCTTACCGGCAGTGGTCAAAACCTCCCCATTTCCAATCTTTATAGGTACTATAAAGTACCTATCTATAGTTTTGAAGTACTCCTCTTGTTTGGCCATGTGATTTGTAGCACCACTACCCACTAACCACACATCATCTTCAAAAACTTCATGTGTTAAGTGTGATGCCGTAAACAATGAGTTTTCTTCTTCTTCTTCTTCTTGCTGATTACATGTGCTTGATTCTGTGTAGGTCTTTTGTTCTTGCATTCTCGGGAAAAATGACCCAGTTTGCCACATGTGTAGCACTCCTTCTTTCCTTTGTTTTGTTTGTTTTGATCTCCTTGTGATTGCTTGTTTATGAAGAAACACTGACTCTCCTGATGATTGTCTTTCTTGCATATGCTGCAAAACTTCATCCCTTAAAGTTGTAATCTCCTTTCCCAAAGGATTTCTTGATGGACTCATATCTATTGTTGTTGACCATAAGTCCTTTCAACTTTGCCTAGAATGCCCCTTTCAGACCACCGCCATGCCTATCTTCTAGTCTCGCCTCCTGAGACTGTAACCATATAACGAGTTCCCCCACAGTAAGTGATGTGAGGTCCTTCGTCTGCTCAATGACCCCAACATATGCGTCAAACCTCTCATGCAGTGAACATGGGATTTTCGACACCAGAGTGTCCTCCTTGATCTCGTCTCCAAAAGCCCTCCTTTCATTCGCCAACTCGTTAAATTTGTTAGCAAAATCCTTGATTCTTTCCTTCTCACCCTTCCTTAAGGTGTAATAACTTGCCTTCAGCCTTTGGAGTTTTATCATTGCTGTCTTGGGGTCCCCTTGAAACCTCTCCTTGAGGAGATCCCAAGCAGCCTTCGATGTTTCACATACTGATAAGTGTGCTGCAAATATGTCATCTGAAACTGCGTTGTACAAGAGCTGTAAGGCAGTCTGGTCCTTAGATTCATTTTCCTCGCAAAGTTGGAAAGCCTTCTACAACTCTTCCTCCATAAGAACAGCCCCAACAACGGGCTTCTCAGGTAGTCCATTTGTGACTACTTTCCACAACTGTTTTGATTTGAGTAATGCCCTCATCTTGATCAACCAGAGATTGTAACTCTTACCATCGAAAATAGGTATAGGTGGTGTATTCTGCATCTTCGTGTTTGTTGCTTGTGCTGAACGATTTGTGCCGTCTCTTGTGCTGTTTGTTGTGCTTGTACTTGTGCTCCCTCTCGGCCTTTAGATCCAAAGGCTCTAATACCAATTTTTGTTAAAATGCTCATGAACGAATGAATAATTTTCGGTGCAAACGTAAAAATGAAAAGTGGGTTTGTGATGTTGTTGCTCTCGTATCGCTTTCTCTATTCTCTCTTCTATAATCTCGGCCCATCCGAAACATTCTCCTTCTTCAATCTTCCCGGGTGATGTGCTCCAGAAGCTTCTCTCGACTCCAGACCCTTCTCTCTCGTCCTCATGCCGCTTCCACGCCGAGCAGGCTCTTCATGTGGACGACAAGTTATGTCCTTGCAATGAAGCAGAATCATGTAGTCCTACAAATCTCGCTTAAATTGAGCAATCACACGCACCACCCTTAGTGATATCTCTGTCCCTCCTTCTGTTCCTCCAACTAAACCAGGCAACCTCCAACACTGACCAATTCAAGTTTATGGCTCTTTATGCCGAACCGAGTAGAAGCATGCACAAATCAAGCACCTTGTTAATAACGAATATATGAACGTGCCCAAAGGTATGTTTCCATTAGGGATTCATTGTTAACTATGTTTTGTCATGCTTTGGTTCTCCATCTTTTGATATGAATGTGTTGCTCTGCATTCATCTGTAACTTAATTTGTTTACCTAAATATACAAAAAAAAAACTACGCTTGTTGACAAGTCAAAATATCATGTACACTTTCGTCTCCACCTAAAAAAAATCATCGATACAATTAATCACAATAAATACTAACATTGTCTCTCCACCCATACAGTCCTAACGAATCCAAAGAAAAAGAAAGATAGAAAACCAAAGAAGCCATGAATCATGACCAAGCATGGAGATCAATGATAAACAATATTTCTTAATTTTAATAGTAATCTAAAATCTCATTTGAGTGAGAGAGAAATCATATATATAATAAGAAGATTTTTTCTCTACTCTCATGAAACCACATCACCATGAGAGAGAAAATCTCTATTTGTATCTAATTTAAATATAAAATCTTAATAGTAATAAAATAGAAGGTGATAATATATTTTATGTTATTGTTATTAATTTTATTATTTTCATATATATAATAAGGAGGTTTTTTTCTCTACTCTCATGAAGCCACATCACCAAGAGAGAGAAAAAGATCTATTTATATCTAATTTAAATATAAAATCCTAATAGTACTAAAATAGAAGGTTATAATATATTTTATTTTATTATTATTATTAATTTTATTATCTTAATATAAAAAAATTTACAATGTTTTAAAATAATTTATTTCTAAATTAATAAAATTAAATTTTTAAAAACTTAATTAAAATTGGAAAAAATTGAAAATACTAAAATAATAAGTTGCAAGGTCTTCGCTTCGATTAATTTATTCTTTATAATAAAAAATAAAAACAAAACTTGAATAAAATTGTTTTTATTTATATCACTCTGTATATAGATATAGAACCATTATCAAGAATCAAAATCAAATAAACACTAAAAAAACTAATATTTATAATATGATTAGAGTTGATTTATAATTTATGAAATAATATATATAATACGGATTTTTTTCTCTCCTCTAGTGAAACGATATCACCAAGAGAGAGAAAAATCTCTATTTAAGTCTAATTAGATATAATCTTAATAGAAATAAAATAAAAAGTAGTCATATATTTTATTGTTATTGTTATTATTTTAATTATAAAATATTGTTTACAAATTTTTGACAAATAAATTATAAATTCTTTCTGAATTAATCAAATTAAAATTTCTAAAAAATATTCCAAAATAGAATAAAATTTGGTAAAAATGAAAATATTAAAAATAATTAAGTTGCAAGGTCTTCACTTGAGGTAATTTAGTCGTTATAATAAATATAAATAAAAACAAAACTAGAATAAAATCGTATTATATTTAAATCAATATGTATGTGGATATAAAACAATATCAAGAATAAAAATAAAATAAACACGCAAAATATTAATATTTAACGAAAACAACCAATACATTACACAAAATATAAAAATAGATTACAACATATTTTACACAACGTATAAACACATATAGAACTATATTAATGCATGCGAAAAAGGTTGGAACAAACATATATATAAAAAGAAGGTTTTTTCTCCGCTCTGGTGCTACCACGTCAGTAGAGAGAGAGAGAGAGGAAAAACCCCTTTCATTAAACGTAACAAACATCTTTTCGTCTTCCTCCTAAAAACAGTGAATCAATAAATTTCTTTAAATTCAATAGATTGCTTACAATTCCAATTCCTTGAATCCAATAAATTTCTTTCCATTCCAGCTCATTGATTTGAATAAATCGCCATTTAGCAATGGTCGAATTCGGCCTCCTCTCATCTCCTAATTTTTGCTTGATTTGAATCAGATTCATTTTTCTAGAAGAAAATGTTAGGGAAAGGATTAGACGAAAACCCATCATCAAGTCGTCATGAAGCCAATGGAGACCTTGAACAATGAAGGAAGAGAAAATTTTCGGGATGGGATACATAGAAAACTAACTGCTAAGGTATCATTGAAGATCGTGGAGAGCACAAGCAAGTCTGGAAACCTCTACCCTCGGCTGCCAAAGAACCGTCTCCTATTCCCTCCTCTACCACACTAAACGGGTTTCTGGTGGCGAGATTATGTTACAGTCCAAAAGCGGCTTCGTTAATGCTCACTGAAAACCTTCTACCATGACTTTAGTTACATCGTCGCACCTCGTGCTTTTTTTATTTGGATCAGTCTCAATCGTTTTATAAGAAATTCGTGGAAGATGAACCTCATATCACGCAATTAGTTAGAGATTATTTGCCCGAAGATAATAATGCAGTCGTCATATTATGGAACAAAGAAGATGATGAGATCATTGGGTTTATTGCCTATCAAAAGATTGATGTTTGCCAAGACAACTGTATGATTTTCTGGAAAGAACCTTCGGACTTGATCAATTGTCGATTTTGTGGAAAAGAACGATTTTATTTGACAAGAAATGGAAAATCGGTTCCGTTTTGTCGTATGTGGTATTTGCCAATTACAGACAGGATAAAAAGATTGTATCAATCGGAGAAGACTGCAAGCGACATGAGATGGCATGCCGAGCATTCAAGTCCTGATGGAGAAATGTGTCATCCCTCAGATGTTGAGGCGTGGAAACATTTTAACATGGTATATCCTGATTTTGCAGCTGATAGTCGAAATGTTTATTTAGGCCTTTGCACTGATGGTTTTAATCCATTCGGGATGTCTGGGAGAAATTATTCGTTGTGTCCAGTTATTATGACACCGTATAATTTACCACCAGATATGTGCATGAAGCGTGAGTTTTTATTCTTAACAATATTGATTCCCGGGCCTAATCATCTGAAAAGAAGTTTGGATATATTTCTTCAACCACTAATTGAAGAATTGAATGAATTATGGAAAGGAGTTCCAGCGTACCATGTTTCGAGACGGCAAAATTTTATATTACGAGGTGCTCTAATGTGGACAATAAGTGATTTTCCAGCTTATGGTATGCTATCTGGGTGGACAACGCATGGTCGATTGGCTTGTCCATATTGCATGGAGGAAACAGATGCTTTTCAATTGATGTATGGACGAAAGACGAGTTGGTTTGATTGTCATCGCCGGTTTCTTCCTCCTGATGATATATTACGACGCAAAAGGAGGAATTTCAGAAGGAATATTGTTATGCGGAAATCTCCTCCTCCAATTTTGACCGGCGAAGAGATATTGTATGAACGACTTCTCGCTTTGGGTATTCCTAGGAGTATAGATTGCGGAGGAAACAATCATCCGAGAATTGATGGTTATGGAATTACCCATAATTGGTACAAGAAGAGCATATTTTGGGATCTTCCGTATTGGAAAAATCTGAAGCTTCGTCACAATCTTGATGTCATGCACATAGAGAAAGTAATGAATGTCACAGGAAAAATGAAGGATAACATTAAATCACGGAAGGATCTCGCAGAGTATTGTTCACAGAAGGAGTTACATATAAGTGAGGATGGTAAAGCGCGTGTTCCGATATTCAGATTGTCTAATAAGGAAAAATATAAATTGTTGAATTGGTTGAAGGAAGACGTGAAATTTCCTAATGGTTATGCATCTAACATCGGAAGGTGCGTCGATATTCATGGAGGAAAGTTATCAGGGATGAAAAGTCACGATTGTCATGTATTCATATGGGAAGTAGTCGTTGCATGAATACATGACAGTTCAATTTCGTTGGATGTATCCATTCGAGCGATTTATGTTCCATTTGAAGAAAAAAGCCAAACAAAAAGCTCGTCCAGAGGGTTCAATTGTTGAACAATACGTGAATGAGGAGATATCGTTCTTCACTTCTTACTACTTCGAACCACATGTTCAAACGCGAAGTAGAAATCCAGACAGATGTTTTAATGGTGGTGTGACATTTTCATATCCAGTACCAGATGTTCCAGATATTTTTTGCGGCGTGGGTCAAAAAGTTGGTAAGGTGAAAGAGTTATGGCTATCACAACGAGATCTACACATCGCACATACGTATGTTTTATTGAACTGTGAATATCTACGGCCTTTTGAAAGGTAATATCTTATAAATATATGATTCAATTACGTATGCGTATTTTATTTTTAATATTGATGAATGTTCGATGATGTATTTTTCAGGATGTTCGATGATGTATTGAAGAATACATATATGAATATTGATGAATCTCAACTCCAAGAACTTAAAGAAAGAGATTTCTCCACATGGATAAGACAATATGTAAGTGAATGATATATATATATATATATATATATTATTGTTAAAGGAACATATTTTCCCACATGGATAAGACATTTATATTGATGATTGTTTCATTTAATGCAGATTGAGATTGGCAATCACCCGTTATGGCTACGCGAGCTTGTTAAAGGACCAACTCTAAAAGTTATGAGTTGGCCCATGTAATTTACACGTGGTTACAACTTTCATACATATGAGCACGGGAAATTGAAGTCAACTATGAACTATGGTGTATGTGTGAAAGGTGAAAGCTATTGTGAATCGACTGACGAACCAGATTTTTATGGGATTTTAAAAGACATTTTGCGATTGGAATATCCAGGTATTAATTGGAATACCGATACCACGTATTTCAAATTAATATGTTGACTTATTTTTGCTATTTTTTGTAGGTTACGTCGGTTTAAGAGTGATGTTATTCCGATGTTATTGGTTCGATCCAATAAACGGTCGCAGAACAAGAATAAACAAATTAGGTGTCGTAGAAATTAATTCTACAAGAAGATATGCAAAATACGAGCCTTTTATTCTTGCATCACAAGCCGATCAAGTTTGTTATGTTTCTAATCACCTATTTAGACGATCTTCAGGTTGGCGTTTCGCAAGGAAGTTCTTCCAAGGGGTAAATTTATCGACAAACACAGAGAACAACAATTGGCCATGCAACAACAAACCACCGAGATTGTTGCAATTGATGAAGTTACAATTGAAGCATTGGCACATGGTGAAGTCGATGAAATTGAAGATGAAACGGTAGAAGGAAACGAAGAAGACGAAGAATTTGAATGAAATTCAGAATCACAAGACTCGATGGAAGAATTATGTGACTCTGAATCAAGTTCAGGCGTTTAAAGAATTGTTATTTTTATCTTTATATTGTATTACGATAGATAATGACTTCTTTTTTATCTTTATATTATATATAATGTTTTAGGAATTTGAAACTCGAAACCCGACCATTGATCGAAATCCGTCTCTCGTTTGAAACCCGACCATCGATCGAAACCCGTCTCTCGATCGAAACTCGTCTCTCGGTCGAAACCCGACTATCGATCGAAACCCGTCTTTCGGTCGAAACCCGACCCTCGATCGAAACCCGTCTCTCGGTCAAAACCCGACCCTCGATCGAAACCCGTCATTGAGTTTAATTTCTGAACGGTGGGTTAAGCCATCGGTAAATGTCTCGAATTTCCCGACGGCACGTAGTTCCGTCGGTAAACTGTCTCGAATTCTCGATGGGCTGCTCGTGCCGTCCGCAAATAGTATCGAATTTCCCGACGGGCTGCTCGTGCCGTCCGCCAATAGTCCCAAATTTCCCGACGGGCTTCTCATGCCATCCGCAAATAGTCTCCAAATTCCGGACGGTGAGCGAGATCCGTCGGCAATTAGTCCCCATTTCCGGACGGTTCTCGACTCCCGTCCGGAAATGGCTATTTATTCAGCCGACTTCATTTCCGCAATCTCTCATCGTCGTCGCCCGATTTGTTGCCCTTTCAGCCGATTCCGTGGACTGTCCGTCGTTCGTCCGACTCCCGTCCGCTGACAGTCCGCCGTTCGTCTGACTCCCGTCCGCCGTTCGTCCACTGCGTGTCTCAGGTTATCTGATTCGTCCGCCGTTCGTTCGATTTGTTTCCGTTCGTTTGTTGCTAGTTTGGTATTATAAAATTTTTTGAATATCTGACGAATTCGAATTTTTGAACATGAATTTGAAATTTCGAACATGAATATAAATATGAATTTTCGAACATGAATTTTCGAACATGAATATAAAACATGAATATAAAACCGAGCATGAAATTTTGTTTATTTATGTATATATGTATACTTGTAAAATGTTATATAGTAAGTTTGATAATATGCATAAATAATGGAATGAAATGATTTTAGGATTAAAAATGTGGAAATATATGGTTTGTTTTCGGTGAAGGGTCACCAAAGGAATAGCAAAATTAGAGATGTCAATTTTGTATCTATATATGTATATTTACTTATTTTGTATCTATATATTACTTGCAGGTCTCAATTTTGTATCTATATATGTATATTTACTTATATTAGAAAAATGATAAAGATGACGTGGTGTCATGATTCATTCGGGCACCCACCCTTATCAAATTAATGGATATTAAAAAAATGATAAAGATGACAGATGGTTCGATGGAAACTAACCGGAGAGTTGCTTCTCTGGCAGCATCACGAACCTATAATATATTAACTGTAATATTATATGTTTTTTAAAAAACACATATATTAAATTATGTGTGGAGGTAATAATAACTTTTAAATTACAATTTTAGTATGTCTCGTCGTGCTGGAAGAGGCGGTAATAATAGAAACCGCTCAACATCCGAAGAAAGCGCTACTGGACCACAACATCGGTGACAATCATCGGATCCAGTATATTCGGATTTTATGAATCCGAATTTATTTAACATTGGATCTGTGGAATATATGCCACCATATCGATTCTATCAGCAGATGCCACCGCCGGTCGAGCCGATGATGCATCACGAGCCTCCGATGCATCAAGAACCAACAGTGGAAGAGCTTTTAGTAATGGACGAGGAAAGACAGAAACTTCCTCGTCTAGATCTAGCTAACACTGACGAACTTTGGTATAAATTAAATTGAATTTAATTTAGTAACTAATTAAGCATCAAGTCTTAATATATTTTAATTTTTAGGTTTGGTCGTAATCAGCTTAATCGGCATCTCACAAGGATAATGAAAGCTGATTATGATCGCCTAAGTTACAATTGGACGCAAACCGATCCCGAAGTAAAGGAACGATGGTGGAAAGCTTTTGTGGTATATTTTTTAAAGATTCATTTTCATTATAAATTTTAAACTTAAAATAATTTTTAAATACATACTTATTTTATAATTTTCAGCAAAAATATTATTGGGATCCTGCAATAACCGGATATGTAAAGTCCGAATTTGAAAA
>CM071862.1:26147377-26192617 GCA_036759665.1 Gynandropsis gynandra | reverse complement strand
AAACGAGAAAAGAATGGGAGAAGAGCAATGTCAAACCCACTTGGATCCCTGATGATGTCTGGGGACAGTTGCTTGCCCATTGGGACTCTCCTTAGTTTAAGCAACGAAGTGAACGTGCTAGTCGATCTCGTCGTTCTGATAGATCGGGATATGGTCCTAGTGCACATACTGCTGGTTCCCGCTCTTTCACGGAGGTTTTCGAAGATATGGTAAGATTTAAAAGTTTTTTAAGTTTTATTAGGAGTCACATTTGTTAATACGTAAAACATCAAATTTGTTTTAGAGGAAAGAGAAAGGATGTGAACCGTCGTACGTGGAATTGTTAGAACGTACACACAAGAAAAAATCCGACGGTTCCTGGGTAGATGCCAGGGCAAAACAAATTCACGACGATGTTGATAACATGGCATCGCAACGAGTGTCCCAAATCCCGCCAAGAGAAGATGGGACACAACCTACTAGAACTCAATAAGAATACAACGAGATGTATTTCGAGGGAAATTTAATACATTTTTACAATAATTTTTTATTAATAATTTAAATTAATTATTAATATTATTTGTACGATTTAATTTTTTTTTAAATTTCACGTTTTAATTTTTTTTTAAAAAAAATAGTTCCCGACGGAGGTCTGCCGTCCGGAAACTTTGCGCACGTCAGAGCTCCGTCGGGAAATTTCCCGACGACCTTTTGCCGACCGGAAAGTTTGTGAAAAAAAATTTACTTTCCGACGCCTACAACCGTCGGGAAATTTCCCGACGGCGACAACACCCGTCGGGAAATTTTCCGACGGCAGAGTTCAGTCGGGAAATTTCCCGGAACATTTCCGGACGGCAGAGCTCCGTCGGGAAATTTCCCGACGGCCTTTTGCCGTCCGAAAAGTTTGTGAAAAAAAAATTTACTTTACGACGCCTACACCTGTCGGGAAATTTCCCGACGGCGACAACACCCGTCGGGAAATTTTCCGACGGCAGAGTTCAGTCGGGAAATTTCCCGACGGCGATATCCGTCCGGAATTTCCCGACGGTTTTCGAACTACGTTTTCAGTCCGAAATTGCGGACGGTTTTCGGACTAGAACTGATTGCCGACGCTCGTTTGCGGACGGCGCGTGCCAGTCCCGAATCAGTCCCTAAATACCTTTCCGGACGGATTAGGGACTGATTCTTCAGTCCCTAATCTGTGTATTTCTTGTAGTGAATACAAAATCGAGATGGAGATGATAAAAGTGTTGATGGTTTTGTCTCTGATTGTCCTTCCCTTAGCAACCGTGGAATGTGTTCGCAACAATAAAGTGGTCCCGGTCATGACCGTGTCACATGCACATATGGTAGAGATGGCCAAATATGTTTAAATGAACACAAAAATGTCTAATTAATGGTTTAAATTTCATGTTTAATTTAAATGAACAAATTACTTCTAAATTAATACGATAATTCTGTTATTAATTGTTTAATATCCTAGTTTATGTATTAATAATAAAATAAAATGTCGTCAAATCAGACTAAAACAATATTTAGAAATTTTGATGGAAAAAATTGAAGGAAACAAAGTTTTATTTAATAAAAAAAATTTAGACTAAAAAATAAATACAAAAGAACAAAATATCATTAAAATTAAAATTTTAATCAAATTATTCATTTAATGATTTAAATTCAAATGTATTCACATTAGTGTGACTAAAACTGAAATATAATGATATTTTTAAAAAGATAAGTATCGTTAAACCGTGTGAAAATACTAACGATTATATTAAATTAAAATATAGTCATACACTAATCAAAATTACAATTATCAATTAGTTTATGAAGTTAATGTGTATTAATGGTAATTCCTAAATCCTCATAACCCATATATATGATGAATTAATTACGCATAAACAAATCATTATTTAGTTTTGTTAATTTTTTTAGTTTTAATCATATGATTGACTTGATCACATTCTGAGTAAGTCAATAAACAATAAGTGATGAACTAATAAATTGATTATCAAGGAGACTATCAAGGAAGCAACAATATAAAGTATATCTAGTAATAAACACATCCAGATGTCTACATATATAGGGTTGTTGGTAAAGACAAAAATTGTTTTTACACAAGTCTTAGATATATTGTCTCAAGACTCGTGGATAAGTTAATCCCAGAATAGTTTTTGACGATCAATGATGTTTAAGAAAACATTAGTTATAGAGAAGAAGTGTACGTTTATTTCCTTATTGTACTTGGTCCCGACATGGAAACATTTTAACGTTAAGAGTTGATAAAGATTTGCTGTAGAGAATGGTGAAGCGCGTTCACTGTGGGAACAGTAGGTTGGCCACGTTACAATCTTGGCTACAGATTAAGTAGGGCATGTTGATTGGATGATGTACGTGTGTTCTCTATTATCTTGAACATTGCTCTTTTTTTCTAGTCATGGCTGTAGAGTATTATTTTTTCATGAAAATGATTATTTGGCTAATTTTTTTCTTTAATATCTCTGAACGAATTTATACCAAATTTCTTCTGCAATTTTGAAGGTGTTATAGCTGATTCGGTTGAAGCAGAGGAGGCTATTTCTAGGTGGTTGAATTAAGTACGTCGAGTTATCCCTATGTCATTGTGACCTTTGATGTATACTTGCCATGGTTGAATATAGCTGTTTTCGCATTCATTTTTATATACCGCTTTATAGATTCATAGAAGTAAGCTTCACGTGCATATTGTGTCCAGTTTTCAATAGCTTTATCAGTGATATTCATTGCAGATGATTAGGTGGGAATGATAAAGCAAAAGTGAAAGATGAAGCCATATATTTAACTGAATCCTCTTACCTAATATACCCTCGAGTTTCTAAGCAAATTTGTTTCTACAAGCTTTATGGAATATCATTCAATACCAATTTTCTTTCTGTGAACTGCATAAAGCATATTTATCATCAACTGGAACTAGAAGTCCCTTCGTTGACTTCCATTTTTTCCATCAATCCAGGTTTAATGACAATGCATATTCCCATGGGTTTAGAACATTGCAAGTCACATGAATACTAACTTCTCTGTGAATGATCTAAAGCAACTTAGAAAGAAGAACACCTTGAGCTGCCAAACAATTTCATTAGCTTTTGTTGAAGGTTTAATAAAAGTTTCTATATTCTTTCTGCCTTGGAATTATAGACATGCTTCATCAATGTTGTGTAAAGTAGTTTTGACCATGTAGGAATGTGAGTTGTTAGAAAATTTTAATGGGTATGATTCTATAATTTTAGCTTCTATAGTGTGTACTATCCAAAATCATTAAGTTTGTTTTCTCTTTCAGAAACAAACAAAATGCGACGAATGTCACGTGATAATATCTCGAGGATCCTCGCAGCAAAGGAGAGATTAAGCGATGAACTAGAGGAAAACATGAGGAAGCTTGAGGGTTAGAGAAAAAAGTTGGAAAAAAAAGGAAGCACAAAAACTCGATGAAGACAAGAAGAAGGTCATATTTTAGTCCATGTTACCCCCAATTATTTCTATGTTCATATGTATATATATGCATATTTTAAATTGTCTTTTTATGTCTTTGCGTTGTGATAGAGCAATGCAATAAACCACTCGCTTCAGTTAGCTTCCAAAAAACAAAAAAGGGCTCACAAGAATGTCTTAAGACTTGTAAATGACCATAAGTTGTGTTATGTGGTTCATAGTTCGAATAAGATTCTTGCATATACATAGTTCTAGAACACAAACCCTTTATTTGTCTTTACTTTCTCTTTTCTTTTTCAATTTCCAGAGGCCAAAAAAGAAGAAGCTCTGAGCAAGATTCTTGAGCTTGAGAAGCATTTACACACCAAGATTAAGTGTATATCTATAAAATATATTAGACATTATGTTTTTGAATCTTTATTATTTTTTTTCGCATCTCTTACTTTTTTCTTTCAAAACATCAATTTGATCCTAAAATTAATAAATTATATATAATATTAAAAAATACAATTTATTTATTATAAAATTGCGTAAAACGTGGGTATAATCTAGTTAACTAATAATATTAATATTGATGGTGTATTAGGAAAGGGACGACCTCATTATTGAATTTGATACATATATAGTGAAATTGGACAATGAGTTGTCCAGTTGTCCACATGGTCTCCATTAATTACTCTAATTAATGGCATTATATATATATATATATATATATTTAGAAAGACGCTTATATAATATATCCACATTATAAACTCAAAATCACTTTGTGTTTGGTATTAATAATAAAAATAATAATAATATGAGCGAAAAAGAAGAAGTGTTTTATCTGAGAATGAGAGAGAGATGGAGGAAGAGGAAGAGGAGATTCGCCACTTTCCTCATATCCACAATCCCCCTTCGACACATCTTAATATGTTAATTTTATCTCTATGCATAATGTCTCGTGAAGGTGTCTGATACTTATCCATCGCCAATCAATACAGTTGCAAAATTTGCAATGGTGGACCATACGACAAGCAATGTTCGGAGTCTCCATAGGAGCTTAAACATCCCTATCACCCTCATCTCTCTCTCACGCTTTATCCCATTGATCTTGATCTTGGTCAAGATTTCGATATATGCTTATAAATCTTGATCTTGGTCAAGATTTCGATTTATACGTTGAAAATTTATACATTAAAAATGTTATATTTCTTATTTCGTATTTTGGATCTGTTTAAACATCTTGTATTCGGATTGATATCTCAGCTTGTAAGGGTACTCACCCGAATATGTCATCTACCTTTCTCCTGTGTTGACTACAGTAAAGAGTCTATTTGTCATATTACTTTTTGTCTATGATGCAAATATCATAATCAATTATTGGTGTATCTTAATCTGAGGAAAACTCCCAAACTAGTGGAGCTCGTCGATGACAGTGAGGTTGAAGTTTCTCGATCCTTCATCATTGATATGAATATCGGTTTAAACCGATTTATATACCTGTTTGCTTACCATATCGAAATATCAGGATGTGGAAGAGCTCATGGGTATAGGTCCAGAAAAAGTTTTACTGAAATTGATGAATCTTCATATGAAAAAAGTAGGGTATGAGAAGCAAGTTACAAACTTCTCTTCAGATTTGGAAGCAACTAATCAAGTCTCTTTAGCTTTTTCAGATGTTATGGACTAATCCTGATTGTTTCTAGATGGAGAGGCTTATGCACACTTGCTAAATGCTCTTGCATCTGAGCATAGCCCTACCTCAACTTTAGAGACAAAAGACCCTATAGAAAGGGCAACACTAGAGAAAAAAAAAACAACCATACATAATGGCAAATATTAAAGGACTCAATATTTATGTTTAAAGACCAAAAATAGAATAATAGGTCTGTAATTTGTAAGAGTTTGTCCACCGGAAACTCTTCTTTTGTAAAACAATTATATATGGAATTAGCAAGGGTGTGAAAGAGTATCACATAAAAAATTCCCCATTGTTGTGTTCTTCAATTTCTCACAAAAACACAACAACATTTCCATCTAAATATGCACGGCATAAAATAGTCTAAACCACATCACATCTTTTTATTTATTCTGCAAGCACAAATGAGATCAAGAGGACAAGAGCTCATGAAAAACATTAATTAGTTTCATGAGCCTAAACATACCTTGACAAAGAGAAAACATCATTGCTTTGTTGGAAGCAACATCATCTTTATCCATATTTCCAACATCTTCAATATAAGCCTGTAAGAGAAGGGCTAACTTAATTTCAAACAAAAAACAAAACATTCATATTAAAGAGTTATGATGCAAAAATGTCAATGAAAGCACACATTAAGAAGAAGGTAAACTCCTAAAGGAAAAAATGACCTATAACAAGAAAAATACATGAACCTAGCTATGAATGTCAAGACTTGCGACTGAACGGCTAGATTCTCTGAACCATCCCTTGTTTTCTCTTCCAATGTATCTATATCTCAAGACCTGCTAATAGAAGGACAAAATAACCAATAAGCAGCAACATAATTTTGAAAAACCTGGAAAAAATTATTTGCAAGATGACTTACATTACCTTTTTGTTCAGGGCATTACAAACTATGTATCCTTGAGTCTAGGTACGAATGTCAGAACTTGTGAATAAATGGCTAGATTCGCTTAGCCATCCTTTGCTTTATCTTTAATGTAACTATATCGCAATACCTGCGAATAAAAGAAAAAAATATAGAATTAACTTATCTCAACTAAAAGTAGAGGCTGACGCAGAGGATTCTTGTACCGCTGAACTGAGCTTTTAACCGTTGATAGTGTGTAATAAGAGAATAAGGCGTTAATCTTTCAAACGCTCGAGCTGTCTTTCCCACTTCAATCCAAATATCTGTCGACCAAAGGGGACAATAATATGGTAATGGTTAACCTGCACAGAGAAATAAGTGAACCAAGTGGAGAAATTTAGAATTCTAGTGCACATCATATGAGAATTTAAGGTTGAAGTGTAGTTTGTGATGGAGTTTTGAAGTTTTTACCATTTTGTTATATGTTGCATTTGGGTTTTTAGTGTCTCTAATCTCTTTTCCCATTCAGATTCATCTCCAAGAGAAAGTACTTCATGCATGAATGCTAATATCATTTCACACTAAACTTTACTGCATGTATTCTGCTTGAACCTTTTCATACCTTAAAATCCTACCAAATATAACTGTTAATGTAACTAATCTGTCTGCTCCAGAACCTCAGAAAGACCACCACACCAAGAAAAAATATCGAGTGTCCAATAAAAAATCGAACATGTCCAGTAATGGCAATTTGTAACATTTGAAGAATTCTGTCCAGCATGCGCACAACAGTTTTATATGTAGATGATGACCAATATTTCAATCAGAATTACCTATCAAATAAAAATCAAACATGTTTGCGGATTTTTAGGCACATGGAAGAAACAAAAATAACTACAGGTCTCAACCTCGTACAGTAAACACATGGTTATAGTCTCAACGGAAAGAAAACGAAGCATAGTCCTGAATCCAACTCAACCCAAGTCATCAAGATTAGTACCTCACATACCGGTTGTCCCGCTCTATAGTCTCTATAGGCAGAACATGTGTTGCTTCGCTGTAATAGATCTAAACAAAATTTGCGAGAAAGAATGAAAGAGCGAAACATGAGCATATGAAGAATCCAATAGATACAACATGTCTTGAGTTAAAACATTACTAACTCGACTTTGACGGGAAGTTTACCTCTTGAATGTCTAAAGTATAGGCCTTCTCAATGGAAATATCCTCAAGCCCATAAAAACATCTCACTTTAACCTTGATGGAACTCAATTTAGCCTTTCCAGTTCCCTTTGGAACGATGATTTCCAATAATTGGCAAATAAAATATGCCCACATTTTTAGTGTTGACTAGACAAATATTTAACCAAAACAATAAAATAGAACATAATTGTTAAAATAATAGAAGTATTTCAAAAGATTAACAAAATTGAAATTTGGTAATTATTAGGTATCGTTTATAAATTGTACAATTAAAAGAACACAATTAATTAGTTAAGATATATATATATATATATATATACGTAGTATTGTTTAGTTACGATTCTCTAAAAACCATTTTTATGAAAATTTTTTTAAATAATTCGCGGAAAAAATAAATATTAATTTATTATGTTAAATTATAATTTCTAAGTAAGAAACTTAATATTTTAATTGTTGTTAAATAAATAAAATAAATATGTGATTAGTTAACAAACAAATTTATGTAAAAAATAAGTCATGAACTAATAAATTGTAGATTATCAAGGAGACTATCAAGGAAGCAATAATATAAAGTATATCTAGTAATAAACACATCTAGATGTTTATATATACAGGGTTACCGGTAAAGACAAAAAATTATATTCTCCACAAGTAAATAAAGAGCAAAACATACAAAAGAGAATAGAGAGAGTTTAACCTAGAAAATTGTTTCTGTCACAGAACTTGAGAAAGTGTTTTTGCTCAAGTCTTAGATATATTGTTTAGAAACTTATGGAAAAGTTATTCCGAATAGTTTTAGACGATCCATAAAATGAATGAAATGATGTTTAAGAAAACATTAGTTATATCACACTTTTGCTTTATTACCAAATTACGTATACTTATTTTAAATTTACACATAGGATATTTTATTTTTATTTCAACAAAGAAGTGCTAAAGTTTAATTACGTCAGATCAAATGATGGAATCCTAGTGATTCATAGTAATTAATATTTTTCAAAATAACAAATTTTCCATTTTTCCTTTTTAATTCTTTTGTCATATCTCTATCTTAAAATATTTCGTTAATCACTTCTATATATTTCGATATTTGCAACTACTATTTTAAAAAATGGGTCACTTTTCCAATTTTTCTATTTAATCTTTTTCATATCTCTATCTTAAAATATTTCTTTATCATTTTCTTTATACTTCCTTATTTGTTAAAAAACTAAACCATATGTAGTTTTCATTTGTCATATAAAACCAAATTTTTCTAAAGGGGACTTAAAATACTAAATAATAATATATTTCAACGTATTCCTTTTGAATATAATGATAATCATTTAAAATGTTTTCTCTTTAGATGAATATTATTTTTATTTATGAATTGCATATGGTATGCAATTTTGTTGAATTTTATGCCCTTTTTTGATACTTAAATCTATAAATACAGTCGCTTAGAGAAAAAATATACAAACAAAAATCTTTGAAAAAATAAAAATATTTAAGAAGAAAAAAATATAATAATACAAAATCGAGATGGAGATGATAAAAGTGTTGATGGTTTTGTCTCTGATTGTCCTTCCCTTAGCAACTGTCGAATGTGTTCGCAACAATAAAGTGGTCCCGGTCATGACCATCACACATGCACAAATGGTAGAGATGGCAAACTTTAGCATCACGGAACATAACAGGTTGTCCAACACGAATTTGAGTTTGGGTAATGTGCAGAGTTGTCGGACACAGTTTAATGCACCTTACCTCACATATTACCTGGTCATTACGGCATCCGACAACAAAGAATATAATGTTGTTGCCAGAGAAAATCCTACGAATCATGCCAAGGTTTTCGTCAGCTTGTCCGAAGTTTAATTAAAATTAATATTGTCATATATAATATTATAATATATTTTTCTTTGAATAAATGCAATAATACTTTATCTTATAAATCTTGTCGATTTTCTATTTGTGTGCATGTTTTTTTGTTATTGGTTGTCCATTCTTCGAGTCAATAAAAAAAACATGCACACAAATCTTGTCGATTTTCTATTATAATATATTTTTCATTGAATAAATGCACTCTCTTTGTTTGAATTGCAAATGTGAATATTTGTTATCATTTAATCTTTTAGAGGGCAGAAATGTTTTTTATAATATTTTCACTACCCCCATTTTCATTAATGTGCATATTTTTCTAAGATGAAGTCTCATTTTGAACTCTAAATGAGTATGGCCAAATATGTTTAATTGAACACAAAATTGTCTAATTAATGGTTTAAATTTCATGTTTGATTTAAATGAACAAATTAATTATAAATTAATACGATAATTCTGTTATTAATTGTTTAATATCCTAGTTTATGTATTAATAACAAAATAAAATGTCATCAAATCAGACTAAAACAATATTTAGAAATTTTGATGGAAAAATTTGAAGGAAACAAAGTTTTATTTAATAAAAAATTTTTAGACTAAAAATAAATACAAAAGAACAAAATATCATTAGAATTAAAATTTTAATCAAATTATTCATTTAATGATTTAAATTGAAATGTATTAGTCTGACTATGACTAAAACTGAAATATAATGATATTTTTAAAAAGATAAGTATCGTTAAACCGTGTGAAAATACTAACGATTATATTAAATTAAAATATAGTCATACACTAGTCAAAAATACAATTATCAATTAGTTTATGAAGTTAATGTGTATTAATGGTCATTCCTAAATCCTCGTAAACCATATATATGATGAATTAATTACGCATAAACAAATCATTATTTAGCTTTGTTAATTTTTTTAGTTTTAATCATATGATTGACTTGATCACATTTTGAATAAGTCAATAAACAATAAGTGATGAACTAATAAATTTTAGATTGTCACGGAGACTATCAAGGAAGCAACAATATAAAGTATATCTAGTAATAAACACATCCAGATGTCTACATATAGAGGGTTGTTGGTAAAGACAAAAAACTATATTCTCCATAAGTAAATAATGAGCAAAACATACAAAAGAAAATACAGAGAGCTTAACCAAGAAAATTGTTTCTTTCAAAGAACTTGAGAAATTGTTTTTACACAAGTCCTAGATATATTGTTTCAAGACTCGTGGAAAAGTTAATCCAAGAATAGTTTTTGACGATCAATGATGTTTAAGAAAACATTATTTATAGAGCAGAAGTGTATGTTTATTTCCTTATTGTACTTGGTCCCGACATGGAAACATTTTAACGTTAATAGTTGATAAGGCTTTGCTGTAGAGAATGGTGAAGCACGTTCACTGTGGGAACAGTTGGTTGGCCACGTTACGTGTGTTCTCTATTACATTGAACATTGCTCTCTTTTTTTTCTGGTCATGGCTGTTGAGTATTATTTTTTCATTAAAATGATTATATGGCTATTTTTTTTCTTTAATATCTCTGAACGAATTTACACCAAATTTCTTCTGCAGTTTTGAAGGTGTTATAGCTGATTCGGTTGAAGCAGAGGAGGCTATTTCGAGGTGGTTGAATTAAGTACGTCGAGTTATCCCTATGTCACTGTGACCTTTGATGTACACTTGCCATGGTTGAATATAGTTGTTTTGGCATGCATTTTTATATACCGCTTTATAGATTCATAGATGTAAGCTTCACGTGCATATTGTGTCTAGTTTTCAATAGCTTTATCAGTGATATTCATTGCAGATGATTAGGTGGGAACCATAAAGCAAAAGTGAAAGATGAAGGCATATGGAAAAAAGGAAGCACAAAAACTCGATGAAGACAAAAAGAAGGTCATATTTTAGTCCATGTTACCCCCAATTATTTCTATGTTCATATGTATATATATGCATATTTACATTGTCTTTTGATGTCTTTGCGTTGTGATAGAGCAATGCAATAAACCACTCGCCTAAGTTAGCTTCCCAAAAACAGAAAAGGGCTCACAAGAATGTCTTAAGACTTGTAAATGACCATAAGTTGTGTTATGTGGTTCATAGTTCGAATAAGATTCTTGCATATCCGTAGTTCTAGAACACAAACGCTTTATTTGTGTTTCATTTCTCTTTTCTTTTTCAATTTCCAGAGGCCAAAAAAGAAGAAGCTCTGAGCAAGATTCTTGAACTTGAGAAGCATTTAAACACCAATATTAAGTGTATATCTATAAAATATATTAGATATTATGTTTTTGAATCTTTAGTATTTTTTTCGCATCTCTTACTTGTTTTCTTTCAAAACATCAAATTGATCCTAAAATTAATAAGTTATATATCATATTAAAAAAATAAAATTTATTTAGTATAAAATTGCGTAAACCGTGGGTATCATCTAGTTAACTAATAATATTAATATTGATGGTGTATTAGCAAAGGGACGACCTCATTATTGAATTTGATACATATATAATGAAAATGGACAGTGAGTTGTCCAGTTGTCCACATAGTCTCCATTAATTACTCTAATTAATGGCATTATATATATTTATAAAGACGCGTATATAATGATTTAAATTGAAATGTATTCACATTAGTCTGACTAAAACTGAAATATAATGATATTTTTAAAAAGATAAGTATCGTTAAACCGTGTGAAAATACTAACGATTATATTAAATTAAAATATAGTCATACACTAGTCAAAATTACAATTATCAATTAGTTTATGAAGTTAATGTGCATTAATGGTCATTCCTAAATCCTCGTAAACCATATATATGATGAATTAATTACGCATAAACAAATCATTATTTAGTTTTGTTAAATTTTTTAGTTTTAATCATATGATTGACTTGATCACATTTTGAATAAGTCAATAAACAATAAGTGATGAACTAATAAATTTTAGATTGTCAAGGAGACTATCAAGGAAGCAACAATATAAAGTATATCCAGTAATAAACACATCCAGATGTCTACATATAGAGGGTTGTTGGTAAAGACAAAAAACTATATTCTCCATAAGTAAATAATGAGCAAAACATACAAAAGAAAATAGAAAGAGCTTAACCAAGAAAATTGTTTCTTTCAAACAACTTGAGAAATTGATTTTACACAAGTCCTAGATATATTGTTTCAAGACTCGTGGAAAAGATAATCCAAGAATAGTTTTTGACGATCAATGATGTTTAAGAAAACATTAGTTATAGAGCAGAAGTGTATGTTTATTTCCTTATTGTACTTGGTCCCGACATGGAAACATTTTAACGTTAATAGTTGATAAGGCTTTGCTGTAGAGAATGGTATAGCACGTTCACTGTGGGAACAGTTGGTTGGCCACGTTACAATCTTGGCTCCAGATCAAGTAGGGCAAGTTGATTGGATGATGTACGTGTGTTCTCTATTATATTGAACATTGCTCTTTTTTTTCTGGTCATGGCTGTTGAGTTTTATTTTTTCATTAAAATGATTATTTGGCTATTTTTTTTCTTTAATATCTATGAACGAATTTACACCAAATTTCTTCTGCAGTTTTTAAGGTGTTATAGCTGATTCGGTTGAAGCAGAGGAGGCTATTTCGTGGTGTTTGAATTAAGTACGTCGAGTTATCCCTATGTCAATGTGACCTTTGATGTATACTTGCCATGGTTGAATATAGCTGTTTTGGCATGCATTTTTATATACCGCTTTATAGATTCATAGAAGTAAGCTTCACGTGCATATTGTGTCTAGTTTCCAATAGCTTTATCAGTGATATTCATTGCAGATGATTAGGTGGGAATCATAAAGCAAAAGTGAAAGATAAAGACATATGTTTAACTGAATACTCTTACCTAATATACCATTGAGTTTCTAAGCAATTTTTTTTCCTGAAAGCTTTATGGAATATCATTCAATACCAATTTTCTTTCTTTTAACTGCATAAAGCATATTTATCATCAACTGGAAATAGAAGCCCCTTCTTTGACTTCCATTTTTCCATCAACCGAGGTTTAATGACAATGCATATTCCCATGAGTTTAGAACATTGCAAATCACATGAGTACTAACTTCTCTGTGAATGATCTAAAACAACTTAGGAAGAAGAACACCTTGAGCTGCCAAACAATTTCATTAGCTTTTGTTGAAGGTTTAATAAAAGTGTCTATATTCTTTCTGCCTTGGAATTATAGACATGCTTCATCAATGTTGTGTAAAGTAGTTTTGACCATGTAGGAATGTGAGTGGTTAGAAAATTTTAATGGGTATGATTCTATAATTTTAGCTTCTATAGTGTGTACTATCCAAAATCATTGAGTTTGTTTTCTCTTTTAGAAACAAACAAAATGTGACGAATGTCATGTAAAAATATCTGGAGGATCCTTGCAGCAAAGGAGAGATTAAGCGATGAACTGGAGGAGAAAATGAGGAAGCTAAAGGGTTAGAGAAAAAAGTTGGAAAAAAAGGAAGCACAAAAACTCGATGAAGACAAGAAGAAGGTCATATTTTAGTCCATGTTACCCCAATTATTTCTATGTTCATATGTATATATATGCATATTTTAAATTGTCTTTTGATGTCTTTGCGTTGTGATAGAGCAATGCAATAAACCACTCGCCTAAGTTAGGTTCCCAAAAACAGAAAAGGGCTCACAAGAATGACTTAAGACTTGTAAATGACCATAAGTTGTGTTATGTTGTTCATAGTTCGAATAAGATTCTTGCATATACGTAGTTCTAGAACACAAACCCTTTATTTGTGTTTAATTTCTCTTTTCTTTTTCAATTTCCAGAGGCCAAAAAAGAAGAAGCTCTGAGCAAGATTCTTGAGCTTGAGAAGCATTTAGACACCAAGATTAAGTGTATATCTATAAATATATTAGATATTATGTTTTTGAATCTTTAGTATTTTTTTTTCGCATCTCTTACTTGTTTTCTTTCAAAACATTAAATTGATCCTAAAATTAATAAGTTATATTTAATATTAAAAAAATAAAATTTATTTAGTATAAAATTGCGTAAACCTTGGGTATCATCTAGTTAACTAATAATATTAATATTGATGGTGTATTAGCAAAGGGACAGCCTCATTATTGAATTTGATACATATATAATGAAATTGGACAGTGAGTTGTCCAGTTGTCCACATGGTCTCCATTAATTACTCTAATTAATGGCATTATATATATATATATTTATAAAGACGCGTATATAATATATCCATATTATAAACTCAAAATCACTTTGTGTTTGATGATGATGATAATAATAATAATAATAATAATAATAATAATAATAATAATAATAATAATAATAATAATAATAATAATAATAATAATAATATGGGCGAAAAAGAAGAAGTGTGTTATCTGAGAATGAGAGAGAGATGGAGGAAGAGGAAGAGGAGATTCGCCACTTTCCTCATATCCACAATTACCCTTTGACACATCTTAATATGCTAATTTTATCTATATGCATAATGTCTCGTGAAGGTGTCTGATACTTCTCCATCGCCGATCAATACAGTTGCCAAATTTGCAATGGTGGACCATACGACAAGCAATGTTTGGAGTCTCCATAGGAGCTTAAACATCCCTATCACCCTCATCTCTCTCACGCTTTGTCCCAGTGATCTTGATCTTGGTCAAGATTTCGATATATGCTTATAAATCTTGATCTTGGTCAAGATTTTGATTTATACATTAAAAATTTATACATTGATAATGTTATATTTCTTACTTCGTATTTTGGATCTGTATCACCATCTTGTACTCGGATTGATATCTCAGCTTGTAAGGGTACTCACCCGAATATGTCATCTACCTTTCTCCTGTGTTGACTACAGTAAAGAGTCTATTTGTCATATTACTTTTTTTATCTATGATGCAAATATCATAATCAATTATTGGTGTATCTTAATATGAGGAAAACTCCCCAACTAGTGGAGCTCGTTGATGACGGTGAGGTTGAAGTTTCTCGATCCTTCATCATTGATATGAATTTCAGTTTAAACCGATTTATATACCCGTTTGCTTACCATATCGAAATTTCAGGATGTGGAAGAGCTCATGGGTATAGGTCCAAAAAAGTTTTACTGAAATTGATGAATTTTAATATGAAAAAAGTAGGGTATGAGAAGCAAGTTACAAACTTCTCTTCAGATTTGGAGGTAACTAATCAAGTCTATTTAGCTTTTTCAGATGTTATGGACTAATCCTGATTGTTTCTAGATGGAGAGGCTTATGCACACTTGCTAAATGTTCTTGCATCTGAGCATAGCACTACCTTAACTTTAGAGACAAAAGACCCTATAGAAAGGGCAACCTTAGAAAAAAACAACAACTATACATATTGGGAAATATTAAAGGACTCAATATTTATGTTTAAAGACCAAAAATAGAATAATAGGTCTTTAATTTGTAAGAGTTTGTCCACCGGAAACTCTTCTTTTGTAAAACAATTATATATGAAATTAGCAAGGGTGTGAAAGAGTATCACATCAAAAATTCCCCATTGTTGTGTTCTTCAATTTCTCACGAAAACACAACAACATTTCCATCTATATATACACGGCATAAAGCAGTCTAAACCACATCACATCTTTTTATTTATTTTGCATGCACAAATGAGATCAAGAGGACAAGAGCTCATGAAAAAAATTAATTAGTTTCATGAGCCTAAACATACCTTGACAAAGAGAAAACATCATTGCTTTGTTGGAAGCAACATCATCTTCACCCATATTTCCAACATCTTCAATATAAGCCTGTAAGAGAAGGACTAACTTAATTTCAAACAAAAAAACAAAACGTTCATATTAAAAAGGTGTTATGCAAAAATGTCAATGAAAGCACACATTAAGAAGAAGGTAAACTCCTAAAGGAAAAAATGATCTATAACTAGAAAAATACATGAACCTAGCTACGAATGTCAAGACTTGCAACTGAACGGCTAGATTCTCTTAACCATCCCTTGCTTTCTCTTCCAATGTATCTATATCTCAAGACCTGCGAATAGAAGGACAAAATGACCAATAAGCAGCAACATAATTTTGAAAAACCAGGAAAAAATTATTTGCAAGATGAGTTACATTACCTTTTTGTTCAGGGCATTACAAACTATGTATCTTTGAGTCTAGGTATGAATGTCAGAACTTGTGAATAAATGGCTAGATTCGCTTAGCCATCCTTTGCTTTATCTTTAAAGTAACTATATCGCAAGACCTGCGAATAAAATAAAAAATATAGAATTAACTTATCTCAATTAAAAGTAGAGGTTGACGCAAAGGATTCTTGTACCGCTGAACTTAGCTTTTAACCGTTGATAGTGTGTAATAAGAGAATAAGGCGTTAATCTTTCAAGCGCTCGAGCTCTCTTTCCCACTTCAATCCAAATATCTGTCGACCAAAGGGGACAATAATATGGTAATGGTTAACCGGCACAGAGAAATAAGTGAACCAAGTGGAGAAATTTAGAATTCTAGTGCACATCATATGAGAATTTAATGTTGAAGTGTAGTTTGTGATGGAGTTTTGAAGTTTTTACCATTTTGTTATATGTTGCAGTTGGGTTTTTAGTGTCTCTGATCTCTTTTCCCATTTAGATTCATCTCCAAGAGAAAGTACTTCATGCATGAATGCTAATATCATTTCATACTGAACTTTACTACATGTATTCTGCTTGAACCTTTTAATACCTTAAAATCCCTGCCAAATATAACAGTTAATATAACTTGTCGCCTGCTCCAGACCCTCAGAAAGACCACCACACCAAGAAAAAATATCGAGTGTCCAATAAAAAATCGAACATGTCCAGTAATGAATTATGTCCAGTAATGGCAATTTGTAACATTTGAAGAATTCTGTCCAGCATGTGCACAACAGTTTTATATGTAGATGATGGCCAATATTTCAATCAGAATTACCTATCCAATAAAAATCAAACATGTTTGCGGATTTTTCGGCACATGGAAGAAACAAAAATAACTACAGGTCTCAACCTCGTACAGTGAACACATGGTTATAGTCTCAGCGGAAAGAAAACGAAGCATAGTCCTGAATCCAACTCAACCCAAGTAATCAAGATTAGTACCTCACACACCGGTTGTCACGCTCTATAGCCTCTATAGGCAGAACATGTGTTGCTTCACTGTAATAGATCTAAACAAAATTTGCGAGAAAGAATGAAAGAGCGAAACATAAGCTTATCAAGAATCCAACAAATACAACATGCCTTGAGTTAAAACATCACTAACTCGACTTTGACGGGAAGTTTACCTCTTGAATGTCTAAAGTATAGGCCTTCTCAGTGGAAATATCCTCGAGCCCACAAAAACATCTCACTTTAACCTTGATGGAACTCAATTTAGCCTTTCTAGTTCCCTTTGGAACGATGATTTCCAATAATTGGCAAATAACATATGCCCACATTTTTAGTGTTGACTAGACACATATTTAACCAAAACAATAAAATAGAACATAATTGTTAAAATAATAGAAGTATTTCGAAAGATTAACAAATTTGAAATTTGGTAATTATAAGGTATCGTTTATAAATCTTACAATTAAAAGAACACAATTAATTAGTTAAGATATATATATACATAGTATTGTTTAGTTACGATTCTCTAAAAACCATTTTTTATAAAACTTTTTTTAAATAATTAGCAGAAAAAATAAGTTTTAATTTATTATGTTAAATTATAATTTCTAAGTAAGAAACTTAATATTTTAATTGTTTTTAAATAAATAAAATAAATATGTGATTAGTTAACAAACAAATTTATGTAAAAAATAAGTCATGAACTAATAAATGGTAGATTATCAAGGACACTATCAAGGAAGCAATAATATAAAGTATATCTAGTAATAAACACATTTAGATGTTTATATATACAGGGTTACCGGTAAAGACAAAAAATTATATTTTCCACAAGTAAATAAAGAGCAAAACATACAAAAGAGAATAGAGAGAGCTTAACCAAGAAAATTGTTTCTGTCAAAGAACTTGAGAAATTGTTTTTACTCAAGTCTTAGATATATTGTTTAGAAACTTATGGAAAAGTTATTCCGAATAGTTTTAGACGATCCATAAAATGAATGCAATGATGTTTAAGAAAACATTAGTTATATCACACTTTTGCTTTATTATCAAATTACGTATACTTATTTTAAATTTACAGATAGGACATTTTATTTTTATTTCAACAAAGAAGTGATAAGGTTTAATTACTTCATATCAAATGATGGAATCTTAGTCATCCATAGTAATTAATATTTTCAAAATAACAAATTTTCCATTTTTCCTTTTTAATTCTTTTGTCATATCTCTATCTTAAAATATTTCTTTAATCACTGCTATATATTTCGATATTTGCAACTACTATTTTCAAAAATGTGTCACTTTTCCAATTTTTCTATTTAATATTTTTCATATCTCTATCTTAAAATATTTCTTTATCATTTTCTTTATACTTTCTTATTTGTTAAAAAACTAAGCCATATGTAGTTTTCATTTGTCATATAAAACCAAATTTTTCTAAAAGGGACTTAAAATACTAAATAATAATATATTTCAACGCATTCCTTTTGAATATGATGATAATCATTTAAAATGTTTTTTCCTTAGATGAATATTATTTTTATTTATGAATTGCATATGGTATGTAATTTTGTTGAACTTTATGCCCTTTTTTGAAACTTAAATCTATAAATACAGTCGCTTAGAGAAGCAATATACAAACAAAAATCTTTGAAAAAATAAAAATATTTAAGAAGAAAAAAATATAATAATACAAAATCGAGATGGAGATGATAAAAGTATTGATGGTTTTGTCTCTGATTGTCCTTCCCTTAGCAACCGTCGAATGTGTTCGCAACAATAAAGTGGTCCCGGTCATGACCATCACACATGCACAAATGGTAGAGATGGCAAACTTTAGCATCACTGAACATAACAGGTTGTCCAACACGAGTTTGAGTTTGGGTAATGTGCAGAGTTGTCGGACACAGTTTAATGCACCTTATCTCACTTATTACCTGGTCATTACGGCATCCGACAACAAAGAATATAATGTTGTTGCCAGAGAAAATCCTACGAATCATGCCAAGGTTTTCGTCAGCTTGTCCGAAGTTTAATTAAATTTAAATTGTCATATATAATATTATAATATATTTTTCATTGAATAAATGCAATAATACTTTATCTTATAAATCTTGTCGATTTTCTATTTGTGTGCATGTTTTTTTGTTATTGATTTTCCATTCTTCGAGTCAATAACAAAAAAAAAACATGCACACAAATCTTGTCGATTTTCTATTATAATATATTTTTCATTGAATAAATGCACTCTCTTTGTTTGAATTGCAAATGTGAGTATTTGTTATCATTTAATCTTTTAGAGGAGCACAATTTTTTTTTTATAATTTCGAATGAAGTTTATTGGTCCTACATACCACAATGTATTTTCACTACCCCCATTTTCACTAATGTGCATATTTTTCTAAGATGAAGTCTAATTTTGAACTCTAAATGAGTATGGCCAAATATGTTTAAATGAACACAAAAATGTCTAATTGATCGTTTAAATTTCATGTTTAATTTAAATGAACAAATTAATTATAAATTAATACGATAATTCTGTTATTAATTGTTTAATATCCTAGTTTATGTATTAATAACAAAATAAAATGTCATCAAATCAGACTAAAACAATATTTAGAAATTTTGATGGAAAAGTTTGAAGGAAACAAAGTTTTATTTAATAAAAAAATTTTAAACTAAAAAATAAATACAAAAGAACAAAATATCATTAGAATTAAAATTTTAATCAAATTATTCCTTTAATGATTTAAATTGAAATGTATTCACATTAGTCTGACTAAAACTGAATATAATGATATTTTTAAAAAGATAAGTATCGTTAAACCGTGTGAAAATACTAGTGATTATATTAAATTAAAATATAGTCATACACTAATCAAAATTACAATTATCAATTAGTTTATGAAGTTAATGTGTATTAATGGTCATTCCTAAATCCTCGTAAACCATATATATGATGAATTAATTATGCATAAACAAATCATTATTTAGTTTTAATAATTTTTTTAGTTTTAATCATATGATTGACTTGATCACATTTTGAATAAGTCAATAAACAATAAGTGATGAACTAATAAAATGTAGATTGTCAAGGAGACTATCAAGGAAGCAACAATATAAAGTATATATAGTAATAAACACATCCAGATGTCTACATATACAGGGTTGTTGGTAAAGACAAAAAACTATATTCTCCATAAGTAAATAATGAGCAAAACATACAAAAGAAAATAGAGAGAGCTTAACCAAGAAAATTGTTTCTTTCAAAGAACTTGAGAAATTGTTTTTACACAAGTCTTAGATATATTGTTTCAAGATTCGTGGAAAAGTTAATCCAAGAATGGTTTTTGACGATCAATGATGTTTAAGAAAACATTGGTTATAGAGAAGAAGTGTATGTTTATTTCCTTATTGTACTTGGTCCCGACATGGAAACATTTTAACGTTAAGAGTTGATAAGGCTTTGCTGTAGAGAATGGTGAAGCACGTTCACTGTGGGAACAGTTGGTTGGCGACGTTACAATCTTTGCTCCAGATCAAGTAGGGCAAGTTGATTGGATGATGTAGAGGAGGCTATTTCGAGGTGGTTGAATTAAGTACGTCGAGTTATCCCTATGTCACTGTGACCTTTGATGTATACTTGCCATGGTTGAATATAGCTGTTTTGGCATGCATTTTTATATACCGCTTTATAGATTCATAGAAATAAGCTTCACGTGCATATTGTGTCCAGTTTTCAATAGCTTTATCAGTGATATTCATTGCAGATGATTAGGTGGCAATCATAAAGCAAAAGTGAAAGATGAAGCCATATATTTAACTAAATACTCTTACCTAATATACCATTGAGTTTCTAAGCAAATTTTTTTCTGCAAGCTTTATGGAATATCATTCAATACCAATTTTCTTTCTGTGAACTGCATAAAGTATATTTATCATCAACTGGAATTAGAAGTCCCTTCTTTGACTTCCATTTTTTCCATCAATCGAGGTTTAATGACAATGCATATTCCCATGTGTTTAGAACATTCCAAATCACATGAATACTAACTCTTCTGTGAATGATCTAAAGCAACTTAGGAAGATGAACACCTTGAGCTGCCAAACAATTTCATTAGCTTTTGTTGAAGGTTTAATAAATGATTCTATATTCTTTCTGCCTTGGAATTATAGACATGCTTCATCAATGTTGTGTAAAGTAGTTTTGACCATGTAGGAATGTGAGTTGTTAGAAAACTTTAATGGGTATGATTCTATAATTTTAGCTTCTTTAGTGTGTACTATCCAAAATCATTGAGTTTGTTTTCTCTTTCAGAAACAAACAAAATGAGACAAATATCACGTGATAATATCTGGAGGATCCTTGCAGCAAAGGAGAGATTAAGCGATGAATTGGAGGAGAAAATGAGGAAGCTTGAGGGTTAGAGAAAAAAGTTGGAAAAAAAGGAAACACAAAAACTCGATGAAGACAAGAAGAAGGTCATATTTAGTCCATGTTACCTCCAATTATTTCTATGTTCATATGTATGTATATATATGCATATTTTAAATTGTCTTTTGATGTCTTTGCGTTGTGATAGAGCAATGCAATAAACCACTCGCCTAAGTTAGGTTCCCAAAAACAGAAAAGGGCTCACAAGAATGACTTAAGACTTGTAAATGACCATAAGTTGTGTTATGTTGTTCATAGTTCGAATAAGATTCTTGCATATACGTAGTTCTAGAACACAAACCCTTTATTTGTGTTTAATTTCTCTTTTCTTTTTCAATTTCCAGAGGCCAAAAAAGAAGAAGCTCTGAGCAAGATTCTTGAGCTTGAGAAGCATTTAGACACCAAGATAAAGTGTATATCTATAAATATATTAGATATTATGTTTTTGAATCTTTAGTATTTTTTTTCGCATCTCTTACTTGTTTTCTTTCAAAACATCAAATTGATCCTAAAATTAATAAGTTATATATAATATTAAAAAAATACAATTTATTTAGTATAAAATTGCGTAAACCGTGGGTATCATCTAGTTAACTAATAATATTAATATTGATGGTGTATTAGCAAAGGGACGGCCTCATTATTGAATTTGGTAAATATATAATGAAATTGGACAGTGAGTTATCCAGTTGTCCACATGGTCTCCATTAATTACTCTAATTAATTGCATTATATATATATATATATAAAGACGCGTATATTATATATCCACATTATAAACTCAAAATCACTTTGTGTTTGATATTAATTATAATAATAATATGAGCGAAAAAAAAGAAGTGTGTTATCTGAGAATGAGAGAGAGATGGAGGAAGAGGAAGAGGAGATTCGCCACTTTCCTCATATCCACAATCACCCTTTGACACATCTCAATAAGCTAATTTTATCTCTATGCATAATGTCTCGTGAAGGTGTCTGATACTTCTCCATCGCCGATCAATACAGTTGCCAAATTTGCAATGGTGGACCATACGACAAGCAATGTTTGGAGTCTCCATAGGATCTTAAACATCCCTATCACCCCCATCTCTCTCTCACGCTTTGTCCCATTGATCTTGATCTTGGTCAAGATTTCGATATATGCTTATAAATCTTGATCTTGGTCAAGATTTCGATATATGCTTAGTGATCTTGATCTTGGTCAAGATTTCGATATATGCTTATAAATCTTGATCTTGGTCAAGATTTCGATTTATACGTTGAAAATTTATACATTGAAAATGTTATATTTCTTACTTCGTATTTTGGATCTGTATCACCATCTTGTACTCGGATTGATATCTCAGCTTGTAAGGGTACTCACCCGAATATGTCATCTACCTTTCTCATGTGTTGACTACAGTAAAGAGTCTATTTGTCATATTACTTTTCTATCTATGATGCAAATATCATAATCAATTATTGGTGTATCTTAATCTGAGGAAAACTCCACAACTAGTGGAGCTCGTCGATGACGGTGAGGTTGAAGTTTCTCGATCCTTCATCATTGATATGAATATCGGTTTAAACCGATTTAAATACATGTTTGCTTACCATATCGAAATTTCAGGATGTGGAAGAGCTCATTGGTATAGGTCCAGAAAAAGTTTTACTGAAATTGATGAATTTTCATATGAAAAAAGTAGGGTATGAGAAGCAAGTTACAAACTTCTCTTCAGATTTGGAGGTAACTAATCAAGTCTCTTTAGCTTTTTCAGATGTTATGGACTAATCCTGATTGTTTCTAGATGGAGAGGCTTATGCACACTTTTTAAATGCTCTTGCAACTGAGCATACCACTACCTCAACTTTAGAGACAAATGACCCTATAGAAAGGGCAACCTTAGAGAAAAACAACAACCATACATATTGGCAAATATTAAAGGACTCAATATTTATGTTTAAAGACCAAAAATAGAATAATAGGTCTGTAATTTGTAAGATTTTGTCCACCGGAAACTCTTCTTTTGTAAAACAATTATATATGAAATTAGCAAGGGTGTGAAAGAGTATCACATAAAAAATTTCCCATTGTTGTGTTTTTCAATTTCTCACAAAAACACAACAACATATCCATCTAAATATACACGGCATAAAACAGTCTAAACCACATCACATCTTTTTATTTATTCTGCATGCACAAATGAGATCAAGATGGCAAGAGCTCATGAAAAACATTAATTAGTTTCATGAGCCTAAGCATACCTTGACAAAGAGAAAACACCATTGCTTTGTTGGAAGCAACATCATCTTCACCCATATTTCCAACATCTTCAATATAAGCCTGTAAGAGAAGGACTAACATAATTTCAAACAAAAAACAAAACGTTCATATTAAAGAGGTATGATGCAAAAATGTCAATGAAAGCACACATTAAGAAGAAGGTAAACTCCTAAAGGAACTCAACTTAGCTTTTCCAGTTCCCTTTGGAACGATGATTTCCAATAATTGGCAAATAACATATGCCCACATTTTTAGTGTTGAGTAGACACATATTTAACCAAAACAATAAAATAAAACATAATTGTTAAAATAATAGAATTATTTCAAAAGATTAACAAAATTGAAATTTGGTAATTATTAGGTATCGTTTATAAATTGTACAATTAAAAGAACACAATTAATTAGTCAATATATATATATATATATATACACATAGTATTGTTTAGTTACGATTCTCTAAAAACCATTTTTTATGAAATGTTTTTTAAATAATTAGCGGAAAAAATAAAGTTTAATTTATTATGTTAAATTATGATTTCTAAGTAAGAAACTTAATATTTTAATTGTTGTTAAATAAATAAAATAAATATGTGATTAGTTAACAAACAAATTTATGTAAAAAATAAGTCATGAACTAATAAATTGTAGATTATCAAGGAGACTATCAAGGAAGCAATAATATAAAGTATATCTAGTAATAAACACATCTAGATGTTTATATATACATGGTTACCGGTAAAGACAAAAAATTATATTCTCCACAAGTAAATAAAGAGCAAAACATACAAAAGAGCATAGAGAGAGCTTAACCACGAAAATTGTTTCTGTCAAAGAACTTGAGAAAGTGTTTTTACTCAAGTCTTAGATATATTGTTTAGAAACTCATGGAAAAGTTATTCCGAATAGTTATAGACGATCCATAAAATGAATGCAATGATGTTTAAGAAAACATTAGTTATATCACACTTTTGCTTTATTATCAAATTACGTATACTTATTTTAAATTTACACATAGGACATTTTATTTTTATTTCAACAAAGAAGTGCTAAGGTTTAATTACGTCATATCAAATGATGGAATCTTAGTCATCCATAGTAATAATATTTTTCAAAATAACAAATTTTCCATTTTTCCTTTTTAATTATTTTGTCATATCTCTATCTTAAAATATTTCTTTAATCACTACTAAATATTTCCATATTTGCAACTACTATTTTCAAAAATGGGTCACTTTTCCAATTTTTCTATTTAATATTTTTTCATATCTCTATCTTAAAATATTTCTTTATCATTTTCTTTATACTTCCTTATTTGTTAAAAAACTAAACCATATGTAGTTTTCAGTTGTCATATAAAACCAAATTTTTCTAAAGGGGACATAAAATACTAAATAATAATATATTTCAACGCATTCCTTTTGAATATGATGATAATCATTTAAAATGTTTTTTCCTTAGATGAATATTATTTTTATTTATGAATTGCATATGGTATGTAATTTTGTTGAACTTTATGCCCTTTTTTGAAACTTAAATCTATAAATACAGTCGCTTAGAGAAGCAATATACAAACAAAAATCTTTGAAAAAATAAAAATATTTAAGAAGAAAAAAATATAATAATACAAAATCGAGATGGAGATGATAAAAGTATTGATGGTTTTGTCTCTGATTGTCCTTCCCTTAGCAACCGTCGAATGTGTTCGCAACAATAAAGTGGTCCCGGTCATGACCATCACACATGCACAAATGGTAGAGATGGCAAACTTTAGCATCACTGAACATAACAGGTTGTCCAACACGAATTTGAGTTTGGGTAATGTGCAGAGTTGTCGGACACAGTTTAATGCACCTTATCTCACTTATTACCTGGTCATTACGGCATCCGACAACAAAGAATATAATGTTGTTGCCAGAGAAAATCCTACGAATCATGCCAAGGTTTTCGTCAGCTTGTCCGAAGTTTAATTAAATTTAAATTGTCATATATAATATTATAATATATTTTTCATTGAATAAATGCAATAATACTTTATCTTATAAATCTTGTCGATTTTCTATTTGTGTGCATGTTTTTTTGTTATTGATTTTCCATTCTTCGAGTCAATAACAAAAAAAAACATGCACACAAATCTTGTCGATTTTCTATTATAATATATTTTTCATTGAATAAATGCACTCTCTTTGTTTGAATTGCAAATGTGAGTATTTGTTATCATTTAATCTTTTAGAGGAGCACAATTTTTTTTTTTATAATTTCGAATGAAGTTTATTGGTCCTACATACCACAATGTATTTTCACTACCCCCATTTTCACTAATGTGCATATTTTTCTAAGATGAAGTCTCATTTTGAACTCTAAATGAGTATGGCAAATATGTTTAAATGAACACAAAAAATGTCTAATTAATGGTTTAAATTTCATGTTTAATTTAAATGAACAAATTAATTCGAAATTAATACGATTATTCTGTTATTAATTCTTTAATATCCCAGTTTATGTATTAATAATAAAATAAAATGTCATCAAATCAGACTAAAATAATATTTAGAAATTTTGATGGAAAAAATTGAAGGAAATTTTATTTTATTTAATAATAAAATTTTAGAATAAAAAATAAATACAAAAGAACAAAATATCATTAGAATTAAAATTTTAATCAAAATAATCATTTAATGATTTAAACTGAAATGTATTCCCATTAGTCTGACTAAAACTGAAATATAATGATATTTTTAAAAAGATAAGTATCGTTAAACCGTGTGAAAATACTGAAGATTATATGAAAATTAAAATATAGTCATACACTAATCAAAATTACAATTATCAATTAGTTTATGAAGTTAATGTGTATTAATGGTCATTCCTAAATCCTCGTAAACCATATATATGATGAATTAATTACACATAAACAAATCATTACTTAATTTTGTTAACTTTGTTTTTTGTTTTAATCATATGATTGACTTGATCACATTTTGAATAAGTCAATAAACAATAAGTCATGAACTAATAAATTGTAGATTATCAAGGAGACTATCAAGAAAGCAACAATATAAACTAATCTAGATGTCTACATATACAGGGTAGTCGGTAAAGACAAAAAAATTATATTCTCCATAAGTAAATAAAGAGCAAAATATACAAAAGAAAATAGAAAGAGCTTAACCAAGAAAATTAATTCTTTCAAAGAACTTGAGAAGTTGTTTTTACACAAGTCTTAGATATATTGTTTAAAGACTGGTGGAAAAGTTATTCCGAGAATAGTTTTATACAATCCATATAATGAATGCAATGATGTTTAAGAAAACATTAGTTATATCACACTTTTGATTTATTACCAAATTACGTATATTTATTTTAAATTTACACATAGGAAATTTTATTTTTATTTCAACAAAGAAGTACTAAGGTTTAACTACGTCATATCAAATGATGAAATATTTCATTTTCAATTCTTTTGTCATATATCTATCTTAAAATATTTCTTTAATCATTGCTATATATTTCCATGTTTGCAACTAATATTTTCAAAAATAAGTCATATTTCAATTTTTCTATTTAATATTTTTACATTTCTCTATCTTAAAATATTTCTTTTTATTTTTCTTTATACTTCCTTATTTTTGAAAAACTAAACAACATGTAGTTTTCATTTGTCATATAAAGCCATATTTTTCTAAAAGGGAGTTAAAATACTAAATAATAATATTTTTAATTGCATTCCTTTTGAATATGAGGATAATCATTTAACAAAATAAAAATATTTAAGAAGGAAAAATATAATAATACAAAATCGAGATGGAGATGATAGAAGTGTTGATGGTTTTGTCTCTGATTGTCCTTCCCTTAGCGACCGTGGAATGTGGTCGCTACAATAGAGTGTAGCAGATCACGAACTTATCATATCCACCTGAGTTAGAGATGGCAAACTTTACCGTCACTAACATCACAGGATGGCAACACGAATTTGAGGCTTGTCAATGTGCACAGTGGCCGGATACATTTCGTATGTCTGTCAATTTTTTATTCACGCATGGATTTGTAATATTTAAAATATATTTATCTTATATTTTTTATATAATTCATTAATTTGAAAATTATCATTAGATTTGATATACATACGGGTCAATACAAACACACGAAATGAAGTTTTTAATGTATAAATTTGAATAATAGATTTATAAGTTGTAATGTAAACGAATAGTGCACTTTGTTTATAATGAAAATTTGCAAAAAACAATTTTTATGTCACAACCTCCAAGATTTATCAGCACAAAATTTCCCCTCATGTTTGTCATCTAAACAAGGCTCTTTACATCCACAACCGATCCTCTTTGTTTATCTACAAACACGGTAATCGATTAAACGATCGGTGACCACTTATTTACCTCTATTTTCAATAAAACTATCTTACATTCTACTAATACAAAGGTCGTTGTGAAGACTTTATATGATGACATCTGTTAGATTAGTCTCTTTTTCTGTTGGTCCACTCGTCATTAATTTAAAGACATTAGATTATATTATAACAACTCGTTAAAATTATATTTAATTGGTTATCTAAGACAATATACAAAGCAAAAAATTGTAATAATTTTATGAAACCATAAAAATATTCATAATTCATGAGATAAATTATGATTATGTTTGGTTAAAATCTATATCTCATTTTATTCAAACGATACAAGATCTTTTAATTGATAATCGTATGCGATATTAGAATAATATTGGAATAATATAACATATTCTATAAATAACATGACGTGATAAATGTGAATGAAACTGATATGTCTTAAATTCAATTGTTGAGGTTACACAAAATAAATCAAATCCAATATACAAGCTAAAATCTGGAAAACAAATCAATTCAATTGATTCAAACTCAATATAAAACAGAAAGTAGACATATTAGAATATCTCATGATCTATTTATTTGTTCATTATGAATTTTTTAAAATTATTTCTAAATTTTTTTGTTTAAGAAAAGTAATTATTTATTTTACTTTTTTATAAGTACATTTTTATTTATTTTAGTTATTTCAAAATTTTATTTTCTGATCTAATGAAGTATACATGAATCAAACTCAGAAAATAATGATAAGACTTTTTCGACATCATTTGCTACAAAACAATGGAGGTACAAAAGAAAAAACAGTAGCACGATATACCCAACACATGAAGTGTAAATGGGAGGCACAGAATGAGGAACCAAATAAACTATCCCACTATCAAACTTATCCATCTTCAGCAGCAATTAAAAACTTATTGCAATAGATTTAGTTTTCCCAATAGAATACACTCATTTCATGTAGATAAAGAGCACCACTAATCCCATCAGTAGAGAAGGTGTGTTTGGCTCCCACTTTCTCAGGGTTACAAATCATTAAAAACATATCAGTAGATTCGATCAGCAAACTGGACAAAGCATTGGCACAAACCCTAGGTATAAATCAAAAAACGAAACCCATAATTTAAATAACACTATTCCTACCAACGAACGCGGCTGAGATTGGAGACGCATCCTTCGAGAGAGGTCTGAGAAAGGATAAAATGGAGAGGAGCACCGAATCCATAAATTCATAGTGGACCCTCTGAAGAACCATTTCCATCGACATTAGAAACCAACGACTCGCTCTCACCGATCCATTGGTAAATCACCATGAAGCAACAAACACGTTGAAGAACCACTTTTCGATGATAAAGCTACAACACAAGAAGCACATTCTGACAAATGACGAATCAAACAAACTCTATTTTTAGACATGTTCGAATAATATGAAATGAAATTTTCAATGTATAAATTTGAACAATAGATTTATAACTTGTAATGTAAACGAATAATGCACTTTGTTTGTAATGATACCTAAAACCGAAAAAGAATTCGATTGAAGCACATGTGTGAAAACTCCTCCTCGAATATTGTTATATTTCGTAAAATTTTTTTGTCACACTATCGTTTCATGTGTAATCTCTATAGTATATTCTAAAATTAAACATGTCTTATATATAATATAATATTCTCTATTATTATTTTTTTACTTCACAATATATTTTTTCTTTTATACACTATTCAATATATAAAATCACCTGAATTTTCACATTATCAAGATTTGGTCTACCCTCAACATTACATATTCTATTGATATTCTTTATAAAAAATCGTACACCAAATTTCTATTAAAGTAAAACAATGGTGTACCAATCATTTTTAATTTGAGTTGAGATTAAGACTCAAATATTTTTAAAGTATAATTATGATTCACTGAACTCATGAATTTATTAGCAAAAAAAAAAGGGCATACATATTCAAGAAGTATCCTGCATGAAAAGATTAGAAACTTATCCAAGTACATCAAAAGAATAATATGGGGTCAACTTATTGCCTAAACATTGACATTCTTACAATTAAAATAGATAACACCATATTAAACTTTTTAAAAGGAAACACAAAAATATAATTCATATAATAAACTCTATTCATTAGAGAAAAGTAAGAACTTTCTATACATATCAAAATTCAATGGATTAGAATAGAAATTCAATTTATTAGACCAAACAAGTTCTTTTGCCAAAAGATATTATAGGGTTCAAAATAGTATAATTGTTACCGTATATTATCAAAAGCTTTTGATATCATTTAAACCCCAATAAAAAAATGTATAACATTAGACATGAATCATGATAAGGCAAAAGAATAAATATTATGCATTATGATATTTTAACATAATAAAAGAAAAATTCTATTTTTGTCTTCACATTTCCTTTCTATAACCTCTGTAGGCAGAACATGTGTTTCTTCGAAATAATAGATCCATACAAAATTTTCCACAAAGGATAAAAGAGCGAAACATAAAATTATGAAAACTCCAACATGTACAACATACCATGAGTTAAAAACATCACTAAATGGATTTTGGAGGGAAGTTTATCTCTTAATATTTGAAGTATAGACCTTCTCAGTGGAAACATCCTCAGACCAATAAAAACTTCTCACTTTAACCTCTAATAAATGTGACAAAAACCATACATAACCCTTTTGGGTTTACAATAATAGTAGATTAGGATCATGTGCTAAAGACGTGGAGAATGAAACAAAAAAGTCCTCCTAAGAAGAATCTTTGTCGAATCCTCCAAAAACTATCTCAAACTCCTTGCGCTTACGACGTTCCTGGACAACATCACGATGTTATTCTTCTACATCAACAGTTCCAGCATGATCGGCTACCTCACCGATATGCTCATCATCACCTTCACTCTCAAGCTACTAAGGACCAGCTTCGTCATCCTCAGACTCAAATATCCTCTAGTTCTTCAGCCTCCTCGTGAGCATGCTCCTTTTCTAATTCTCTCTCTTCAAACTCTTCTCCACCAAACTCTTCGAGTTCATATTCTGTTTCATTGTCATCTAAAGCCCTTTTATTTCATCTTCCTCTACGATCAAAAGGCGAATAAACCATTAGACGGTTCAAGGTAGCCCAAATTATGTTCATACTCAGTTCCCCACGGAGATATAGTTAACCCAAAATGCATTAGAAAGAAAGATCTCATCCAAACTTCCAATGATAATTTTTTTTAAACCAAACTAAAACGATTCAGAATCACATATATTATATTCGGGTTAACCAACGAATGTAGAAGATACGATATATACTATATATTTTCACGAAGAAAACACCGCAATCAAGAATAATCTGTTAACAACAGGATATAGAGAAGCTTACTTTTCAAAGGATCATCAGCGTTCGTATTTGATGAAGTGATGTAGGAACTGTCCAGATTTATCACTGCAAAATAAACTATACAAAGGACAGAACATGCATTATCCAATATGAAATAACCTGAGAATTAATTTTGTGCATATATTTCCACTCCTAATGTTATATATGTGTTAAATACTGTACAATATAAAAGATGAAAATTAAAATTAGCAGGCTTACCATATGCAGTGTACCTTTCGGGTTCACTTTTAACCATTTCAATGAAAGAATGAGTCTTTTTTAGATCATGAAAGAGATGTCTAGCAACATCAATGTTGCTCATTTCAACAAACTGGATTTCATTGTCTGAAGTTACTGCTTTTACAAATTCGTCATGTTCAGAACTCTGCATAACGTAAACATAATTAAACCAGTCCTGACCAAACAACTAAGTTTTTTTTTCGTAAAACATACCATCAACGACTGGATTTGCTTAACATGTCCACGTTGTATATAATTCAAACATATCATATAACTCAATGAGTTCTACATAACCAAAATAAAATGACTTTGTAAGATTCGGTTGATCCATTAGAACATTCAGTATCCAAATACCTAAAATTTAAGAATGGCCTTTCTTCACTAGTTGTTGTCAAGCAATGGCCTTTCTTCATATCCCTTCCTCCAATTAATCTCATTGCTTCCGCTCATCAACTAGATCTTCTTCCACAGCAGATCTTTCCCCCAGGTATCTCTTAAGTCGTTTCCACGGTATCGGAACCTGAAAGCTCATCGATTTTCACAATTTCTCTGCTAGCGGATTCAGACGGAGGGTTCTGCGACGAACACCTCCTCCACCGCTATATCTTCCTCATCAATTCACAATCACGACACATCACGAAGAGAAAAGATGGAAAATTATGTAGCTCCCTTTACCGGTAACCGTAATCAATTTTCTGATTTGCTTCGAATCCTCCGGTTTCTCTGCTTCCTCGTTCTCCTCCTCCTCCTCCTCCAACTCATGTTGTTGTTTCCTTACCCTTCTCTCCCTCTCAGTCACTTTCATATTCATACTATTTTCGTCTTCGTCTTCGCTCAGCTTCATCTTTCTTGTTTCATTGAAATCTCATATTCATACTATTTTCGTCTTCGTCTTCGCTCAGCTTCATCTTTCTTGTTTCATTGAAATCTTCCAACACTTCAACCATGTCATACTTTTTTCACAACTTCAACAGGAGTTGTAAAATCTCAATCAGGTGACCAGTTTCTGTATAAAGCCCAAACTTCTCCCTTTTTAGGGTATATTTGGACTATTGCTTTTGCACCTTTTGTCCATTCTACCTTGTGGGAGAAACAATTGCGAGAATCATTAGTGTTGCGCTTCCCTATGTAGAAATTTACACTTGTCTTGTAAAACCATGATTCAATCAAGTTCATTGGACCTAAATCTTCATTACTTTTGTTGTTTAGCCAAGAAACATGCAACTTGAAAGGTTTCACAAAAATAACACTATGGATCATTACATAGAAACGCGACATACCATCAAAATCATCATAAGCAGCCTATACCTCATTTTATTTGAATTTCGAATGATGCCTATGTTTGATCCTCGTCAAAATTGTAGAAATCAAGCTCAGGAACATTAAATATTAGCACTATAAGCTCCATTTCCTTAAGCAATACATGAAACAGAATTTGAGTTGCAAAAGAGGGAAGCAACATCATGAAAGGCCAAAATCAGAAGACATAGAAGAAATAAAAATTAATAAACACGGGCTCAAGTTACTGATATAATCTATTTAATCCAATTCTGAAACTACCAAACTACATTAGCTAGCAATAAAACCCAAAGGTTTAATTACATCATATCATATGATGGAATCTTAGTCATCCATGGTAATAATTATTTTCAAAATAACAAATTTTCCATTTTTCCTTTTTAAATCTTTTGTCATATCTCTATCTTAAAATATTTCTTTAATCATTTAAATTTTTTTTCTCTTTGGATGAATACTATTTGTATTTATGAATTACATATGGTATGTAATTTTGTTGAACTTTATGCCCTTTTTTGAAACTTAAATCTATAAATACAGTCGCTTAGAGAAGAAATATATAAAAAAATTGAAAAAATAAAAATATTTAAGAAGGAACAACATAATAATATAAAATTGAGATGGAGATGATAAAAGTGTTGATGGTTTTGTCTCTGCTTGTCCTTCCCTTAGCAATCGTGGAATGTGGTCGCAACAATAATGTGCACCCGATCACGACCGTACCATATTCACATGTGGTAGAGATGGCAAACTTTTCACTCACTGCATATAACAGGATGACCAACACGGATTTGAGGTTGCTTAATTTGCAGAGTAGTCGGATAACGTCTATTGAACCTTTCCGCACTTATTACTTGCACATTACTGCATCTGACAACAATGGATATTGTGCTGTTGCCAGAGAGGATACTAGGGATAGTGCCAAGAGTTTAGTCAGCTTCGCACGAGGTTAATTAAAATGAATATTTTCATATATAATATCATAATATATTTTTCATTGAATAAATGGAATAATACTTTATCTTATGGATCGTGTCGATTTTCTATTTGTGTGCATGCTTTTTTGTTATTGATTGTCCATTCTTCGAGTCACGTGCACTCTCTTTGTTTGAATTGCAAATGTGAGTATTTGTTATCATTTAATCTTTTAGAGGAGCGGAATTTTTTTTTATAATTTCAAATGAATATGTTGGTCCTGCATACCACAATGTCTTTTCATTACTCCAATTTTACAAATGTGCATATTTTTCCAAGATGAAGCCTCGTTTTGAACTCTAAATCAGTATGACTAACTATGTTTAAATGAACACAAAAATGCCTAATTAATGGTTTAATTTTCATGTTTAATTTAAATGAACAAATTGATTCTAAATTAATACGATAATTTTGTTATTAATTGTTTGATATCCTAGTTTATGTATTAATAATAAAATAAAATGTCATCAAATCAGAATAAACCAATATTTAGAAATTTTGAGGGAAAAATTTGAAGAAAACATAGTTTTAATTAATAAAAAAATTTGAGACTAAAAAATGAATACAAAAGAACAAAACATCATTACAATTGAAATTTTCATCAAATTAATCATTATTGAGTTAAACCGAAGTGTATTCCTATTAGTCTCACTAAAACTAAAATGTAATGATTTTTTTTTAAAAAGATAAGTATAGTTAAATCGTGTGAAAATACTAACAATTATATTAAAATGAAATATAGTCATAAACTAATCAAAATTTCAATTATCAATTAGTCTATGAAGTTAATGTGTATTCATGGTAATTCTTAAATCCTCGTAAAACATATATATGATAAATTAATCAAATATAAACAAATCATTACTTAGTTTTGTTTATTTTATTAGTTTTAACCATATTATTGACTTTATCACACTTTTAATAGGTCAATAAACAATAAGTCAATAAGTCAATATACAGGGTTATCAAGAAAGACAAAAAAATATATTCTCCACAAGTAAATAAAGAGAAAAACATACAAAAGAGAATAGAGAAAGATTAACAAAGAAAATAGTTTCTTTCAAAGAACTTGAGAAGTGTTTTTTACAAAATTCTTAGATATATTGTTTAGAGACTCGTGGAAAAGTTATTTCGAGAATAGTTTTAGACGATCCGTATATTGAATGCAATGATGTTTAAGAAAAAATTAGTTATATCATAGTTTTGCTTTATTATCAAATTACTTATACTTATTTTAAATTTAAACATTGGACATTTTATTTTTATTTCAACAAAGAAGTGCTAAGGTTTTATTACATCATATCAAATGATGGAATCTTAGTCATCCATAGTAATAATTATTTTCAAAATGACAAATTTTCCATTTTTCCTTTTTAATTCTTTTGTCATCCATAGTAATAATTATTTTCAAAATGACAACTAATATTTTCAAAAATAAAGCACCTCAAATTTTTCTATTTAATATTTTTTCACGTCTCTATCTTAAAATATTTCTTTATCATTTTCTTTATTCTTCCTTATTTGTTAAAAAACTAAACCATATGTAGTTTTCATTTGTCAAATAAAACCAAACTTTTCTAAAGGGGAGTTAAAATACTAATTGATAATATTTTTCATCGCATTCCTTTTGAATATGATGATAATCATTTAATTTTTTTCTCTTTAGATGAATATTATTTGTATTTATGAACTACATATGGTATGTAGTTTTGTTAAACTTTATGCCCTTTTTTGAAACTTAAATCTATAAATACAGTCGCTTAGAGAAGAAATATACAAAAAAACATTGAAAAAATAAAAATATTTACGAAGGAACAATATAATAATACAAAATCGAGATGGAGATGATAAAAGTGTTGATGGTTTTGTCTCTGCATGTCCTTCCCTTAGCAACCGTGGAATGTGGTCGCAAAAATAGAGTGCACCCGATCACGACGGTGTTATATTCACATTTGGTAGTGATGGCAAACTTTACAGTCAGTCAACATAACAGGATGGCAACCCGAATTTGAGGTTGCTTAATATATAGTGGTCGGACAGATTTTGTATGTCTGTCAATTTTCTATTCACGCATTTATCTTAATTAAAATATATTTATCTTATATTTTGTATATAATTTATTAATTTGAAAATTTTCATTAGATTTGATATACATACGGGACAATACAAACATACAAAATGAAATTTTCAATGTATAACTTTGAACAATAGATTTATAAGTTGTAATGTAAACGAGTAGTGCACTTTGTTTATAATGAAAATTTGAGACGCGACTGAGATTGGAGACGCGTCCTTCAAGAGAGGTCTGAGAAAGGGTAAAACCGAGAGGAGCAACGAATCCATAAATTCAGAGTGGACCCTCTGAAGAGCCACTGCCATCACCATTAAAAACGATGACTCGCTCTCCTCGATCCAATGGTAAATCACCGTGAAGCAACAAACACGTTGAAGAACAAATTTCTTATGACAAAGCTACAGCACCAGAAGCACATTCAGAAATGCCGAATCAAACAAACTTTATTTCATACATGTTCTGAATAATATGAAATGAAATTTTCAATGTATAAATTTGATCAATAGATTTATAAGTTTTAATGTAAATGAATAGTGCACTTTTTTTATAATGATACCTAAAACTAAAAAATAATTGGATTGAAGCACATGCGTGAAAACTCCTCCTCGAATATTGTTATATTTCGTAAAATATATTCTTTTGTCGCAGTATCGTTCCATATGTAATCTCTATATTATATTCTAAAATTAAATATCTTACATATAATATAATATTCTCTATTATTAATTTTGTACTTCACAATATAATTTTTCTTTTATAGACTATTCAATATATAAAAATACTAGAATATCCACATTATGAAGATTTGGTATATCCTCAACATTACACACTTTATTGATCTTCTTTATATAAAATCGTATACCAAATTGTTGTTAAAGTAAAAAAAAACAAAATTGGTATACCAATCATTTTTCATTCGAATTGAGATTAAGGCTCAAATATTTTTAAAGTATAATTATGATTCACTGAACTCATGAATTTATTAGCAAAAATAAAAGAGCATACATATTCAAAAAGAATCCTACATGAAAAGATTGGAAACTTATCCAAATACATCAAAAGAATTATATGGGTCATTTTATTGCCTAAACATTGACATTCTTACAATTAAAATAGATAACACCATATTAAACTTTATCAAGAAAACATAAAAATATAATCATATATAAAACTTTATTCATTAGAGAAAAGTAAGAACTTTCTTTTCATATCAAAATTCAATTGATTAGAACAGAAATTCAATTTATTAGACCAATCGAGATCTTTTGTCTAAAGATATTATGGGGTTAAAAATAGATATTATCAAAAGCTTTTGATATCATTTAAACCCCAATAAGAAAAAAAGTGTAACGTTAGACATGAATCATGATAAAGAAAAATACTAATTATTATGCATTAGGATATTTGAACATAGTATAATAAAAGAAAAATTCTATTTCTGACTTCACATTTCCCTTCTATAGCCTCTGTAGGCAGAACATGTGTTTCTTCGCTGTAACAGATCTATACAAAATTTTCCACAAAGGATAAAAAACGAAACATAAACTTATGAAAAATCCAACATATACAAAATACCATGAGTTAAAAACATCACTAATGGATTTTGGAGGGAAGTTTATCTCTTAATTTTTGAAGTATAGACTTTCTTAGTAGAAATATCCTCGAACCTATAAAAACTTATCACTTTAACCTCTAATAAATGTGACAAAAACCATACAGAACCCTTTTGGATTTACAACAATTGTAGATTAGGATCATGTGCTAAAGACATGGAGAATGAAAACAAAAAGTCCTCCTCATAAGCATCTTTGTCCAAACCTCCAACAAATATCTCAAACTCCTTGTGTTTACGTCGTTCCTGGACAACATCACGATGTTCTTCTACTACATCAATAGTCCCAGCATGATCGGCTACCTGACCAATATGCTCATCATCACCTTCACTCTCAAGCTACTCAGGACCATCAGTAAACTCTCTGCAAGCTCAGCCTCGTCATCCTTAGACTCAAATCTTCTCTGGTTCTTCATCCTCCTCGTGAGCATGCTACTTTTCTAATTTTCTCTCTTCAAAATCTTCCCCACCAAACTCCTCGGGTTCATACTCAGTACCCCACGAAGATATAGTTAACCCAAAATGAATCAGAAAGAAATATCTCATCCAAACTTCCAATGATCATGTGTTTTTGAAACCAAATTAAAACGATTCAGAGTCACAGATATTATATTTTGGTTAACCAACGAAGGTAGAGGATACAATATATACTATTTTCACGAACAGCCGGATATAGAGAAGCTTACTTTTCAACTGATCAACGGCGTTCGTATTCGATGAAGTGATGTAGGAACTATCCAGATTTATCACTACAAAATAAACTATACAAAGGACTGAACATGCATTATCCAATATGAAATGAACTGAGAATTAATTTTGTGCATATACTTCCATTCCTAATGCTATGTGTTAAATGATGTACAATATAAAAAATGAAAATTAAAATTAGCAAGCTTACCATATGCAGTATACCTTTCGGGTTCACTTTTAACCATTCCAGTGAAAGAATCATTCTTTTTTAGATCTTGAAAGAGATGCCTAGCAACATAAATGTTGCTCATTTCAACAAACTGGATTTCATTGTCTGAAGTTACTGCTTTTACAAATTTGTTATGTTTAGAACTCTGCATAACGTAAACAAAATTAAACCAGTCTTGACCAAACAACTGAGCTTTTTCCGCAAAACATACCATCAACGACTGCATTTGCTTAACATGTCCACGTTGTATCTAAGTCAAACATGTCATATAACACGACGAGTTCTACATAACCAAAAGAAAATGGTTTTGAAAAAGTTGGTTGCTCCATTAGAACATTCAGTATCCAAATACCTCAAATTTAGGAATGGCCTTTCTTCACTGGTTCTTGTCAAGAAATGGCCTTTCTTCATATCCCTTCCTCCAATTAATCTGATTGCTTCCGCTCATCAACTCGATCTTCTTCCACAATAGATCTTTCCCCCACAGGTATCTCTTCAGTTTCTTCCACTGCCAGGGGATTCAATTGGTGGGTTATGTGACGAACTCCTCCTCCACCGCTGCATCTTCCTCATCAATTCACAATCACAACACATGACGAAGGGAAAATATGAAAATATCAATTTCCCGATTGGCTTCGCATCCTCCGGTTTCTCCTCTTCCCCGTTCTCCTCCGACTCGTGTTGTTGTTTCCTTCCCCTTCTCTCCCTCTCAGTAACCTTCATTTTCATAGTATTTTCGTCTGTGTCTTCGCTCAGCTTCACCTGTCGTGTTTCATCGAAATCTTCCAACACTTCAACCATGTCATACTTTTTCACAACTTCATCAAGAGTTGTAAAATCTCAATCAGGTGACCAGTTTCTGTATAAAGCCCAAGCCCAAACTTCTCCCTTTTTATGGTATATTTGGAATATTTTTTTTGCACTTTTGTCCTTTCTACCTTATGGGAGAAACAATTGAGAGAATTAGTGCTGTGCTTCCCTATGTAGAAATTTCCACTTGTCTTGTAAAACCCTGATTCAATCCAGTTCACTGGACCTAACTCTTCATTACTTTTGGCGTTTAGCCAAGAAACATGCAACTTGAAAGGTTTCACTAAAATTACACTATGGATCATTACATAGAGACGAGACATATCATGAGAATCATCATAAGCAGCCCATACCTCATTTTTTTTAATTTTGAATGATGCCTCTGTTCGATCCTCGTCAAAATTGTAGAAATCAAGGTCACGGAAGATGTTTGAAGAAGGTTTGTAGGAATGCAAGACTCACGGACGAAGAAGATGACCTCTAAACAAAATTCATGAGTGCCATTGAGGCACTACAAGATGACCCACATGAGAAGACTCTGCACGAAACACATACTGATTTCACAGTGGAGAAAACGCCAAGACTTGATCTCGAACCTCTTCCTTCTTATCTTCGATAGGAGTACATTGAATGCAATAAAACATATCCTGATGTTATAAATGCTAACTTGAGTGCAGATGAGACGAGAAAATCACCCACTCCCCTAAAGAAGCATAGGAGAGTAAGCTCTTCAATATGTACGCACGACATTTTTTCAAAAGACATCCACAAACCTTCCACCAAAGCTCAAAGGAGACTGAACCGGAACTTGAAAGAGGTAACGAAAAAAGAGAGCACAATACTTTTTGATGCAGATATCATTTATCCAACTTCAGGCAGGGAATGGATGAACCCCGTGCATGACGCGCCAAAGAAAGGAGCACTGACAGTGATCCGCAATGCGAACAAAGACCGCGCTAAGGATTGGCATGACAAGAAGATCCTACTTCATGACTTCCAGCCAGGTGACACGGTAAGGAACACCACATACTCCGCTGCATACTTGAACGAGATGCATGTGTATACCGTAATCGGTAGTCTAGGTCTAAGTAGAGGCTGGATCCTTTCAAATCCAATGTCCTATGAACATAGTGTATCTGCAAAATATAAAAAAAAAAGAGAGAAAAGAGAAGAAGAAAGAAGAAAAAAATAAAATAAAGAAAGAAAAAAGCTCGTAAGTATCCTCGGTTGCTCTATGTTTAGCATTTGTCTGATTCTTGTTTGGTGGAGAGAGTTGTGGTTGCTTGCTTAGTGTGCCTTCGATTTGCTTTCCCGTAGGTAGCCATGGTGAACCTAGGATGAAGACTGAAAATCATTAAGCTGAATTTGCTCTCGACTTGCTAGTTCATCGATTAGGTTCGCTTAGCAATGTTTCTGGGAGAAATGGGAATTCTCGGGTTTTGGAATACCTCTCGTGTTCGACGTTTACATTTTCTTAGCGACAAACAAACATTCAAGTCTGGGGATTCTGATTATCTCGTTTTCATACATATTTTTCGCATGATTTTAGAGATTTTAATGATGATAGATGTGATGTTTACGTGTGATTTTGTATCTGTTTTATTCGTTTTCGTGTTTGCATTTTCTTACAGGTTTTTATGTGTATTTGGTTCATTTCAGAGCTAAAGAACATCCACGGGATACAAACACGAGCAAGTTCTACAAAATATGACCATACCCCACCAAAGGAGAAGCAACTCGCGCGGGGTGGATCCCTTAGCCCGCGCGGTCTACAAACTCCAGCACTTTCAGCATGCCTCAGGCTGATGCTCAACCCGAGCGGATCAGCATCTTCAACTCAATTTGTGCGGGTTGGTTTCCTTAGCCTGCGTGGGGTACTTGTTTTAGCAAATCCAGCATGGCTCGAGCTGATGCTTAGGCCGAGCGGATTAACCCTCACCAAGCCAGCCCATGCGGGTTACGTCTGGCACCACCCAAGAACAAAAAAGGAAAGTCTGGCTTGCAAAAAGAAAAGAAATGGTCAGCCGCCTACATAGAAAGGAAACTTGGTTAGAGGAGAGGAATGGGAATCACATGGCTAGAAAATAGAAAGGAAACATCGCCCACTTACTCAAGAATGGAAACTAATGCAAACAAGAGTGGGAAACACACAAAAAATTAAACGGTAGCTGCTGCAACAAAGAGGAAAGAAGAGTGAACGGCCAAAGGGAAAAAGAGAACAAAAGAGGAAAGAAGAAGAAAGAGAAAGAGAGGAAGAAGGAAAGGCACGAAGCGGAGCTGGAGTTGAGCTCATTTTTGAAATTACACGACGAGAGTTGCAAAGATAGTTGTAGAGATAGAGTATAGAGAGAGGAGCAAGTTCGTGAGCACTCTTGGCGGGGGAGACATTCAATGAGCGTTAAAGATCGAATCAAGACTTCGGTTTCGTTTGGTTTTCTATGTTCTTCAAACTATTTACTTCGTTTATGTTGTTTGATTTCGAATACATGACCGAGTAGTCGTTTTGTTCTAGGAGAAGGGATTAGCCCATGGCTATCCCGGAACCTCTTTTGATTTATCTTTCAATGCAATTTCCCATTTTCGTTTATCTATTCTTTGTCTGAGTGTTTGATTGACTTGTATTTATGAAGGCCAAGTATATGCATGTTTTAGGGATTTAAGAGAAGGATTGAAAGGAGAATTCTAATCCTGGATGATCAGGTTTAGAATAACCGAGACTATGTCACGGAAATAGAGTAGTAGCGCTAGAGGGTTAATCGGATGAATCATAGAATTTATGGATTTAATTTAAGTTGTCAGCCACGAAAGTAGAGGATAAGTTGAGTAGATTACGTATCTATGCCTTGAGAGAGGATAGATATTATATTAGGATCGTTTGCCTTAGATAACTTTATTGGGAACATGATTAGATGGACTGATTGTTGGTTTCGGAAGTCTTGTGGTGAAACTGTATCTTATAACGTTTGTCTCACTGTTAAAAACTCGTTAGTTTATTTGTTTTTATTAATTTCATTTTTAAAACCAATATTTCGTTTGTGAAAGATTTGGCAGTCATTGTCAATGTCTTGACTGAAGTCATCAATTTTCACCTAATATTAGTAAAATGTGTAAGTTTGTGAGTCAATCCAAATGCTTGATGCTTGCATATAAGATATTATCGAAGAATGCTATTTGAATTATCCTAATAATTAATAAAATGCCTTTGCATGTGAACTTTATCTCGAATAATGTCCTCTTATCTCCTTATCGGAGGAAGTGGATCGCTACTCACTCATTAACGACTGCAATTATTTTGATGTTGAGTTGTAAGTATAAGGGCAAGTCAATCAGCATGTGACTGTTTTTAAGCTATTGTAAAATATTATAGTTAATTTTATAGAAAATACATTTATACAACATATAAAAAGTAATTGTTAAGTATTATATTCTATTTTAAATAAAAAATACATCAATATAACTTAGATACAAAAATTCTCATTCCAATTTAAAAAAATATCAACCTTTAAATAATAATTTGTAATAAATATCAATTTTTATTTAATTAAAGAAAGTCATAATATTAAAACATATAATAAAACCATAATAATATATCTACTATTATACATTAAATATAATAATACATTTTCAATACGTAAAATTGTTTCTAACTTATCTTATTCTCTCTAACTATGATTTAGATGCTCCAATTATTATAAACACTTTTGTTCAATTTTTTTCAAATAATTTCATATGTTAAAGAAACACGAAATCTTGTAAGATTATTTATTAGTATTCACCCTTCATCTTCTCATTAATCTTATTATTTAATGATAAATTGTACACGATAATTTTCTTGAATTTTTTTAAAGAATAATCCTATTACCCATTTTTATACAAAGATCATATACACACTATGAAATTATCATCAATTTCACGTCTTTCTATTATGAATATCATATACTTAATCCAAATAATTAATAAATAAAATATAACATCAACATTTAAAACCTCAAAACACAAACATAAATAAATTACTTACTCTTAAAATATTTGAATCATCATAATTACGAGTGTCAAACGGATCGACCCGGCCCGAACCCGCTCATGGCCCGATGAAAATGGATTCGGGCCGGCCATGTGAAAACGGTTTCGGGCCTGCTCGGTTCAAAAACCAGCGGATTAAAATTATTAGGATCGCGGCCCGATCCGACGGGTTTCGGTCTGCCCACAGGTCGAAATTATATTTTCTAAAATGGACTAAAGAAAGAACTTGGATGAGAGCAACTCGATGAAGACATGGATGAACCTAGCAATCTACGAAGAAGCAAGCCGGCGAAGACACGAAGCAAGCCAGAATCAACGTTTGGAATTGACCGATCGAAGCTCGAAATGGACATTTGGAATCAACCGAAGAAGATGCCTAAGCGTTCAAGCTTGGAATCGATCGAAGACGACAAAAGAACGAGCTTGGAATCGACCAACGCCTTGGAATCGATGCCTGGAACCGATGCTTGAGGACGAAACAACCGAGTATGGAATTGACGATGAAGACGAAACGATCGAGATTGGAAGCGAAGAAGGCACAACATTGATGAAGAAGATATGAAATAATAGTGGGAAAGGAGAAGAAAGAAAGGTCTTAGACCTAATATTTTTGTTATGGGTTAAAGCTTGACGGGCCGGTCTGAAGCCTGACGAGTCATGTCACAATTTTACGGGCTTTTTGAAAGTTAGAGCCCGAAGACCCGAATGAAACGAGTCTATAAATGTAAGGCCCGAGCCCGTGATTTTCGGACAGGCTTTCGTGCGAGCCCGCGGGTCGGACAGTATTTTGGCACTCCTTATCATAATTTATAACAAATTTACAGTTATTTTAACTAAATTATGAATGAAATAATATAGAAGTGTTAAAATTTAATGAAGTAAGTCATAAAACTCTTAGACGTTCGAGATTGATGAAGTCACAACAATAAAATTGGCTTTGATATGTGCTCTAAGATTTTTCATTATTGCAAATGCACCATGATACCTGCGTCCACTAGCTTGGACATGGACAAGAACTGCGATTTCTAAAGTAAACTAATAATTCTTTTATTCGGTGTGTGATCCAAAAAAGACCAATTAATGTTGGCAATAGTTAGAGATGCACATTAAAATTTCTGATCACTAATTTGGAGATATGAATAGTTTTCTTTGAACAAAATAAAGAATTCAAGTTAAGTTTAAGTTATGTACGGTCTCATATGTTGCTTTTTATCTTCATATTATGTATATATATATATATGTAAGATTTTCTAGTTAAAATATGATTTCTTTAGTCTATTGTGAGGAAAATGTAGGGTTGATTTGGGTGCGGAAGCGTGTTTTATCAACCCGAATTGTTTAGATCTAGTCATATTCAGATTAGTTTTTTCGGGGTTTTCAACGATAAACAAATATAGAAACAATTTCGTACCTGTAACGTTGAATCTGTAACAATCGGATGATAGACTTTAGTACAAGTGTCCTCTACGTGTATCCACGCCGAGATCGGATTCTGCCTTCAACGTTTGATGCGGAATTCTCGATGAACGAAACTGTTTCGTTCTTCGTATTTCTTTTGACGGCTATTAGGGTTTTGTTTTTGTGATTCTGTAATCTTATATCGAAAACCTAGTTTTTCGTTTCTTAAATAGAATTATTAACTTTTAATAATTACACTTTTAACCCAAGACTATCCAAATATTACATAACAGGCATATAACTTTCA
>CM071862.1:26124917-26141461 GCA_036759665.1 Gynandropsis gynandra | reverse complement strand
TTTTTTTCGATCCGATTTTCACCAAAATTCAAAAAACTAATCTAAACAGACGACCAGACGCTCTGATACCACTGTAGGGTTGATTTGGGTGCGGAAGCGTGTTTTATCAACCCGAATTGTTTAGATCTAGTCATATTCAGATTAGTTTTTTTTTCGGGGTTTTCAACGATAAACAAATATATAGAAACGATTTCGTACCTGTAACGTTGAATCTGTAACAATCGGATGATAGACTTGATAGTACAAGTCCTCTACGTGTATCCACGCCGAGATCGGATTCTGCCTTCAACGTTTGATGCGAAATTCTCGATGAACGAAACTGTTTCGTTCTTCGTATTTCTTTTGACGGCTATTAGGGTTTTGTTTTTGTGATTCTCTAATCTCATATCGAAAACCTAGTTTTCGTTTCTTAAATAGAATTATTAACTTTTAATAATTACGCTTTTAACCCAAGACTATCCAAATATTACATAACAGGCATATAACTTTCAGAAAAAAATACAGATTACAAAATATCATTTATTTAAAATATGTAAATGTAAATATTTTAGATTTCTTCCAGGATATGCGCTTCCACTAACTTGGACATGGACAAGAACTGTAATTTCTGCAGTAAATTAATAATCCTTCTCTTCGGTGTGTGATCCAAAAAGACCAATTAATGCGTGACAAGATTTAGTGATGGACACAGAAATTTCGGTTTTGATCAATATCTGTAGGCGTGAAGAGTTTCCTTTGAATTAAATGAAATTTAAGTTAAGTTTGAATTATCTATTTTCTCATCTGTTTCATTTTATTTTCATTTTATGTATGTGTGTATATATATATATATATATGATTTTGTAGTTAAATTATGATTTTTCTAAGTTTATTGTGATGAAAAATATAATAAAGATTATAAAATGGCATGTATTTAAAATACTTAATTGTTGAAAATTTTAGATTTTTTCCATTAATAATATCGTATAAAGTTACACTTTAAAAAATCTTAAATACATTTTTAGTTCATGGATACTACTTCAAAATTATCAATAGATTTATATAGTACGTATATTAAATCTACAAATATTTAATTGTAAAGTATTTTGTATTTTACGACTGCATGAATTCACAAAATTATATATTGAATTGTTATTTTCAATCTATAGTTTAGTATTGACATATCAATAAATTTAATGGTGATTTTTTTAAATTAATACGATAATTATGTTATTAATTATTTAATATCCTAGTTTAAGTATTAATAATAAATTAAAATGTCATCAAATCAGACTAAAACAATATTTAGAAATTTTGAGGGAAAAAATTGAAGAAAACATAGTTTTAATTAATAAAAAAATTCGAGACTAAAAAATGAATACAAAAGAAAAAACATTATTACAATTAAAATTTTAATCAAATGAATCATTGTTGAGTTAAACCGAAGTGTATTCCTATTAGTCTCACCAAAATTAAAATGTAATGATATTTTTTAAAAGGATAAATATAGTTAAACAGTGTGAAAATACTAACGATTATATTAAAATGAAATATAGTCATAAACCAATCAAAATTTCTATTATCAATTAGCCTATGAAGTTAATGAGTATTCATGGTAATTCTTAAATCCTCGTAAAACATATATATGATAAATTAATTAAATATAAACAAATCATTACTTAGTTTTGTTTATTTTATTAGTTTTAATCATATGATTGACTTTATCACACTTTTAATAGGTCAATAAACAATAAGTCATGAATAAATAAATTGTAAATTATCAAGGAGACTATCAAGGAAGCAACAATGTAAAGTATATCTATTAATAAACACATCAATATGTCTATATATACAGGGTTATCAGGAAAGACAAAAAAATATATTCTCCACAAGTAAATAAAGAGAAAAAAATACAAAAGAGAATAGAGAGAGCTTAACCAGGAAAATTTTTTTTTTCAAAGAACTTGAGAAAGTGTTTTTACACATATCTTAGATATATTGTTCACAGACTCGTGGACAAGTTATTCCCAGAATAGTTTTAGACGATCCATCTAATGAATGCAATGATATTTAAGAGAATATGAGTTATATCACACTTTTGCTCTATTACCAAATTACCTATACTTATTTTAAATTTACACATAGGATATTTTATTTTTATTTCAACAAAGAAGTGCTAAGGTTTAACTACGTCATATCAAATGATGAAATCTTAGTCATCCATAGTAATTAATATTTTTCAAAATAACAAATTTTCCATTTTTCCTTTTCAATTCTTTTGTCATATCTCTATCTTAAAGATATTTCTTTAATCATTAGTATACATTTCCACATTTGCAACTAATATTTTCAAAAATAGGTCACTTCCAATTTTTTTATTTAATATTTTTTCATGTCTCTATCTTGAAATATTTCTTTATCATTTTCTTTATACATCCTTATTTGTTGAAAAACTAAACAACATGTAGTTTTCATTTGTCATATAAAGCCAAATTTTTCTAAATGGGAGTTAAAATACTAAATAACAATATTTTTTATCGCATTCTTTTTTAATATAATGATAATCATTTAAATTTTTTTCTCTTTAAATAAATATTATTTGTATTTATGAATTACATGTGGTATGTAATTTTGTTGAACTTTATGCCCTTTTTTTGAAAATTAAATTTGTAAATACAATCGCTTAGAGAAGAAATATACAACCAAAAATCTTTGAAAAAAATAAAAAATATTTAAGAAGGAACAATATAATAATACAAAATCGAGATTGAGATGATAAAAGTGTTGATGGTTTTGTCTCTGATACAAAATCGAGATTGAGATGATAAAAGTGTTGATGAATTATGAATACACCATGTAAAAGTATTCATAATTCATGAGATAAATTATGAATATGTTTGGTTAAAATCTATATCTCATTGTATTCAAAAGATACAAGATCTTTTAACCGATAAACATATGCCATATTAGAATAATATTGGAATAATATAACATATTTTATAAATAACATGACGTGATAGCTGTAATTGAAATGTTGGAATAAATGAATTATAACATATTTTATAATTCAACTGTTGAGGTTACACAAAATAATTCAAATCCAATGTACATGCTAACATCTAGAAAAGAAATCAATCCAATTGATTAAAACTCAATATAAAACAGAAAGTAAACATATTAGAATATCTCATGATCGTTTTATTTGTTCATTATAGAATTTTTAAAATTATTTTAAAGTTTTTTTGGTATAAGAAAACTAATTATTTATTTTATTTTATTTAATTTTTATAAGGACCTTTTTTATTTATTTTAGTTATTTAAAAATTTTATTTTGTGATCTAATGAAGTATACATGAATTAAACTCAGAAAATAATGATAGACTTTTCCGACATCATTTGCTACAAAACAATGTAGATACTAAAGAAAAAAACAGCAGCACGATATACCCAACACTTGAAGTGTAAATGCGAGACACAAAATGAAGAACCAAATAAACTATCCGGGTAGCAAAATTATCCACCTTAAACAGCATTTAAAACTAATTGCAATAGATTTAATTTTCCCATTAGAATACATTGATTTCATGAAGTTAAAGAGCATCCTCCACTAGTCCCATCAGCAGAGAAGCTGCGTTTGGCTCCAACTTTCTCAGGGTTACAAATCATTAAAAACATATCAGTAGATTCGATCAGAAAACTGGACAAAACATCGACGTAAACCCTAGGTATAAATAAAAAACGAAACCTAAAATTCAAATGAAAATGTTCTTACCGACGAACGCGGGTGAGATTGGAAACGCGTCCTTCGAGAGAGGTCTGAGAAAGGGTAAAACCGAGAGGAGCACCGAATCAATAAATTCAGAGTGGACTCTCTAAAGAGCCATTGCAATCGAAATTAAAAACCGACGACTCGCTCTCCCCGACCCATTGGTAAATCACGGTGAAGCAACAAACACGCTAAAGAACCAATTTCTTACAACAAAGCTACAGCACAAGAAACACATTTAGAGAAACGACGAATGAAACAAACTCTATTTCAGACATGTTCCGAACAATATGAAATGAAATTTTTAATATATTGATGTGTTATCAAAGTTAAACAAATATTTAACCTAAACTACCCGCAAGTGCATGGCATGTGTGTAGTACTTTAGGTGTCGATCCCACAGGGACTATGCAACACAACCTAACCTCAAACTACGAATCAAACTTGCAAACGAACTAAATATGGGAAATGAGAATGAAATACTAAAAAAATAAATAAAAAACTAGTTCTTAACAATGAGACGAACGTTCTAGGAATCCAGTTTCACCACAAGACTATCGAAACCAACAATCAACCTATCTATCATGCAATCCCAGCCAAGTTATCTAAGGCAGACGATCCTAATATGATATCTACCCTCTCCCAAGGCAAAGACATGTGATCTAGACAAGTTATCCCCTACTTTCGTGGCTGACACCTTGACACCTTGCTGCTACCCTACTTTCGTGGCCGAACCTCGGTTGTTCTAAACCTGATCTTCTAGGACTAGAATTCTCCTTTCGGTCCTTCTCCTAACCCCTAACAGATGTATCTACTTAACCTTCGTAGATAGAAGTCATTCAAACCCTCAGATAAAGAATAGATAAACAAAAACGGGAAGATGCATTCAAACATAAATCAAAGTGGTTCCGGTATAGCCAAGGGCTAATCCCTTCTCCTAGAACAAAACAAACTACTCGCTCATGCGTCCGTAAACAAACATAATTGAAATAGAAAGTCTAAGGAACATAGAAACAAAAAGAAACTGAAGTCTTGGGTTGATCTCCAATGCTCCTTGCGTGCTTCCTTCGCAAGAATCTCCTCCTTCTCTCTACTCTCTCTCCTCGATCAAGAACTGAAACTGAGTGAATCCGCTCGACCTCTCGCTCCTCTCTTCTTCTTTCCTTCCTCTTTTATTTCCTTTTCTCCTTGTTTTCCTTTCAGCCGTTCAGTTCTTCCTTTTTTTGCAGCAGCCACCAATTGTTGTATTTTCATGAGTTTCCATTCTTGATTAAGTTGGACAACGATTCCATTACTTTCTCCAGCGAAATATCACTTATTCCTCTTCTCTAAAGTCGTTTTCCTTATTATATAAGTTCCCAACAAACTCCTATTCGTTTTAAGACAAATTGACTTATTTGGAGTTGCAGGTGACAGACGCGAACCGCGCGGCCTGATTGTGTGACCCGCTGGAGTGCGACGCGGATGATCGCGAAAGAACGCGATGGAAAACGAGGTGACCTGCTCGGGCTAAGGAGTGCCCCGGTCGGTCTGGTGTGTGCCTCAGCTAGGCAGGGTTGTGGCCGGCTCGGGCTGATGCCCCGGCCGTGCTGCTTGCTTGCTCGGGTCGGGCTCAATTTGCTGGATAAAATTGCCGACTAAACGCCCCGCGCGGGCAAGGGTGTACCTCGCGGGGGCATGGCTTGTTCTTTGTCGATTCTCGTCTCGTTTGTTCCGTGATGATCCTCGATGTTGGCGCTTTGTCTCGTGTACGTCTTTTAGCTCCAAAATGAACCGAATACGCATTAAAACTTGTAAGAACATAAAACACGAAAATGAATAAAACTGATACAAAATCATACGTAAACATCGCATCTATATCGTAAACATCTCTAAAATCGTGTAAGAAATACTTATGAAAACGAGATGATCAAAATCCCCAAGACTTGAATGTTTGCTTGTCCCTAAGCAAACATAAACGTGGAACATGTGGGCTATACAAAATTTGAGAATTCCCTTTTCTCCTAGAAACACCGCTAAAGCAAACCTAATCGATCAACAAGCACGTCGGGAGCAAATTCGGGCTAATTAAGTTTTTAGTCGTCATCCTAGGTTCACCAAGGTTACCCACGAGAAAGTAAATCGAAAGCAAACTAAACAAGTCACTGTAACTCTCTCCACAAAACAAGACTTCAGACAAATGCTAAACCTATTACAATCGAGGATACTTGCTTCTTTTCCGAGCTTCTTTCTTTCTTTATATTTTTTTCTTCTTTTTTTCCCTTTTTCATTTATGTTTTCTTTTGTTTTTATGTCTTCTGCTTTTATTTTCTTTTTTTTCTGTCTTTTGCATACACACTAGGCTTCTAGCACGTCGGATTTGAAGGGATCCAACCTCTACTTAGACCCAGACTACCGATGAAGGTATACTCATGCATCTCGTTAAAGAGATTCAGCGGAGTAGGTGGTGTTTTTGTGCCATGCCCTTAGGACGTAGAAAGATGATCGCCAACCCAAGACCCGAACCCGAACCATCGAGAAAGTGTTAAGGTCGATGCACTCATATCAATTTTAGATCATGCTTTTTAGGTATTATTTCTATCGACAGTGGAGTGTTAGTGTGCTCTCTTAATCTGCAAAATAAGCTCGATTTCATACGATCTAATAATCCTCATAAGAAAAGAAGTAAAGCATCGTCTATACGAAGTATGGCCATCTAGGTAGAGAGAATAAATGATAAACCAGCCTAGCAACCTCGTCTAAACCTCCCACAAGCAACACTAGGATTCCCAAAGAATTACGACCTATTATTTTTCAGCCGACTAATAAGCTCTAACGCTTAGGAAAAACCAAGCTGAAACATGCAATATCTCACGGGAAAGGCCAACTTCTTAAGTATCCTAGGTTTAGGGTTCATCTCAAAACGTGGCACCGGACAAGAGCCTGGGACGACTCTGACTCATGAAAGCAAAAAAAAATTAAAAACTACAAAATCAAAGAGAAAATGAAAGAAAATGAAACGAAATCACCTGACAAACCTGACAAACGTGAGCTCTCAGAAAGCGCTTATTTAACGTCTTTAAGCTTTAACGTCTTAATTCCTCATGCGTGCGCGACGGGTGGATCAGAAAGGGAAATGGAGTTTCCACTTTCGATTGGTTGAGCGGCTTGGTAGAGCTTTAGTCGCTGTCAATTAGCTTTGAACGTTCCGCTTGAATCGCTCCATAGTTCCACTTCTCCATGTGTGAAGACTTCTCAACCTGAAAAGGACCAGACCAACGAGACCGTAGGTTTCCCGAGAAAAGCTTAGGACGGGAATTGAAAAGTATAACTAAATCACCCAGTTGGAAGTCATGAGGTGGGATCTTTTTCTCGTGCCATCGCTTAGTCATTGCATCTTTCTTTGGCCCATCATGCACGGGATTCACTCGTTCGTTGGGTGAGGTTGATAAATGGTATCTGCACTGAAAATTTTTATGACATCTTTTTCCATTACCTCGTGCAAGTACGGGTGCAGCCTCTTTTGAGTTTCGATGGAAGGTTCGTGGTTGTCTTCCGTATGAGTTATGTGCGTATATATTGAAGAGCTGACTCTCCTACGTTTCTTGACTCGTGTGGTTGTTTTCTCATCTCATCTGTCTCAAGTTAGCATTCATAAAAACAGGATATATTTTATCGCATTCAATGTACTCATATCGAAAAGAAGACGGAGGTGGCTCGGGCTCAAGTTTGCATGTCTTCTCCACTGCGAAACCAGCGTGTGTTTCGTGTAATATCTCCTCACATGAGGCGTCTCCTAGTGCTGCAATAGCACTCATGAATTTCGTGTACATCTCAGCTCCTTCCTCCGTAAATCTTGCATTATCGCAAACTCGTGTTAGGCATTGCATAAGCGGATCAAAAACACTTACTTGATCATGCGTGTTTTTCTCTAACTCGTCTAGCGAATCAACTGTAAGCAAGATTCCTTGGATAAGGGTCCGTTCATGGGGCTGGACAGGTTGAATTCGTTCGTCTCATCTCCGACATGTAAGGAAAGCTTTCCTTGTTGTACGTCTATCATGGCACCTGCAGAGGCTAAGAACGGTCTACCAAGAATAATGGGTACCCTAGCGTATTCCTTTATTTCAAGTACAACAAAATCAGTGGGAATGAAGAGATTACCTACCTTGGTGGGAACGTTGTCAACAATTCCCACTGGATATCTTACCGAACGATCCGTGAGGCGTAGAGACATCTTTGTAGGTTTGAGATTTCCGAAGTCCAACTAAGTGTGGCATGATGCTCACGCTTGCCCCTAAATCGCACAAAGCATTATCAATATCAATATTACCTATTGTGCATGGAATGGAGAAGCTTCTGGGGTCCTTCAACTTTGGTGGCAGCTTGTTTTGAAGGATAGCATTGCATTCCTCAGTGAGTGCTACCGTCTCGTTCTCTTCGATAGGCATCTTTTGGAGGGCTTCCACGAATGGGATGTTGATGTCAAGCTTCTTGAGACCCTCTACAAATCTGCCCAATCTCTCTTCATTCTTACTGCTCACTAACCGTTGAGGAAACGATATAGGAGGTTGGTACGCCAGTGGAGCTACGTATGGTTTATCCAAATCTGGTTCAACTCCTTCCATAATCGAAAACGTACCTTTACCTCTTTTCATGGACGTACCAGCAGCATACTCTTGCTCTTTGGAGGGCGAATACTTGATCGTATCACTGCTGCACATAGAAATAGCATTCACGTACTCTCTCGGGTTCAATTCGGGTTTACCTGGAAGCTGTCCGGGATTCCGAGAGGATGAGGCAGCCTGCTATGCTACGGAGTTCTCTAAACTCTTCACGTGATTGCTCAAAGATTCCATCTGAGTTTTGAGCTCGTTGATTGCTGTCCCCACATCCGCATTGAATTTGGTTCGAGTTGAATGATGCTGCCTTTGCTCCTTAATAAATTCAAGCAACACTCCCTCAAGGTTTGACAAAGGGGCTTGAGGGTGTTGAGGAGCTTGCAAAAGTTGATGAGCTTGCTGGAATTGCTGATTGTTTTGCTGGAACATCTGTTGACTTTGCTGAAACCCCAAATACTTCATCGGTTGAGTCGTTCAGTATGACAAGTTCGGGTGATTCCTCCAATTCGGATTATAGGTATTCCCGAGTTGCGTGTTTCCTTGCTGCTGGGCATAACTCATATGTTCCACGTTCTCTTGTAGTGTGCATTGATAAGCCACATGTTCTGTATCTCCACAATTCATGCAGTGCATGGCATTCGTTGCATTGCTCGTCGCTCTGCTCTGATTCGGCTCGTATAAGCGACGAGCGCTGTTAGGCATACCTCTCGGTGTTGACCATATAGTATGGTTCATGGCGAGGTTATCGACCAGCTCGTATGTCTTCTCGATACTCAGATCCATAAATGATCCTGTAGCAGCGTTATCCAATGTCGTGCGGTGTTCATCTGAAATTCCGTTGTAAAAGGTTTGGATAACGTACCACTGGTCGAGACCATGGTGTGGACACATCTGTAGATGATCCCTAAATCTTCCCCACGCTTCAAACAAAGTTTCTCCATCTCTGCATCTGAACGTTGTGATTTCCCCCCTCATCTGAATCATCTTGCTCGGAGAAAAGAAGCATAATAAGAACAATGTGCAGAGCTGATCCCAAGTCATGATTGAACCAGCGGGAAGCGATTGCAACCATATTTTTGCTCGTCCCCCAATTGAGAAGGCGAAGAGACGCAGTAAGATCCCATCCTCCGAGACTCCGTGTATCTTGAATGTACCGGAAAGCTCAAGGAAGTCTCTGAGGTGCTGATGGGGATCCTCGTGATTTCCACCCATGAATTGCTTCTGATAAAGCATGATGATCATTGCTGGCTTAATCTCAAACTGTTCTCTAGCAACAGTAAGCATCCTTATGGCTGTTTGCACGTTGTTCATGTTCGACACCACATAATCTCTGAGGCGACGTGGTGGAGGAGCCTGTGGTTCTCGCGGTTAAGGCACGAGTTGCTGTTTCTGCATATTCCCCAAATTATTGATAGGTAATAGAGGCTGTCCATGGCCGTGCTGATTATCCATCTCTCGTTGATCTGACGGCTCTGCGAAGGACAAATAAAGAACGATTTAGGTAGAAAGAACGAAAGAAAAGAAAACAAAAACAAAAACAAACAAGAAGACTCTATGCTCGAATCTAAGACGTGTTGACAATAGTCCCCGGCAACGGCGCCAAAAAATTGATGTGTTATCAAAGTTAAACAAATATTTAACCTAAACTACCCGCAAGTGCAGACACGTGTGTAGTACTTTAGGTGTCGATCCCACAAGGACTACGCAGCACAAGCTAAACTCAAACTACGAATCAAACTTGGAAACGAACGAAATATGGAATTGAGAATGAAATATTAAAAAAACAAATAAATAAACTAGTTCTTAACAATGAGACAAGGTTCTAGGAATCCAGTTTCACCACAAGACTACCGAAACGAACAATCAACCTATCTATCATGCAATCTCAGTCATGTTATCTAAGACATACGATCCTAATATGATATCTACCCTCTCTCAAAGCATAGACGCGTGATCTAGTCAGGTTATCCCCAACTTTCGTGGCTGACACCTTGAACTAAACCCATAAGATCCGTGATTCATCCATTTTGCTGCTACCCTAATTTCGTGGCCTAAACCCATAGAATTCTCCTTTCGGTCCTTCTCCGAACCCCTAACACATGCATCTACTTGGCATTTGCAGATAATGGTCATTCAAGCACTCAGATAAAGAATAGATAAACGAAATGGGAAGATGCATTCAAATATAAATCAAAGTGGTTCCGGGATAGCCAAGGGCTAATCCCTTCTCCTAGAACAAAACAAACTACTCGCTCATGCGTGCGTAAACAAACATAATTGAAATAGAAAGTCTAAGAAACATGAAAACCAAAAGAAATTGAAGTCTTGGGTTGATCTCCAATGCTCCTTGCATGTCTCCTTCGCAAGAATCTCCTCCTTCTATCTACTTTCTCTGCTCGATCAAGAATTGAAACTGAGTGAATCTGCTAGACCTCTCGCTACTCTCTTCTTCTTTCCTTCCTCTTTTATTTCCTTTTCTCCTTGTTTCCTTTCGGCCTTTCAGTTCTTCCTTTTATTGCAGCAGCCACTGATTGTTGTCTTTTCATGAGTTTCCATTCTTGATTAAGTTGGACAACGTTTCCATTACTTTCATCAGCGAAATATCACTTATTCCTCTTCTCTAAAGTAGTTTTCCCTATTGTATAAATCCTCAACAAACTCCTATTCATTTTAATACAAATTGACTTTTTTGGAGTTGCAGGTGACGGACGCGACCCGCGCGGGCATGAGTGTGTGACCCGCTCGGGTGCGGCGTGGATGATCGCGAAAGAACGTGATGGAAAACGAGGTGACTCGCTCGGGCTAAGGAGTGCACGGTCGGGCTTGTGCGTGCCCCGGTCAGGCAGGGTTGTGGCCCGCTCGGGCTGATGCCCCGGCCATGCTGCTTGCTTGCACGGGTCGGGCTCAATTTGCTAGAAAAAATATCCGACTAAACGCCCCGCGCGGGCAAGGATGTACCCCGCGAGGGAATGGCTTTTTCTTCGTCGATTCTCGTCCCGTTTGTTCCGTGATGATCCTCGATGTTGGCGTTTTGCCTCATGTACGTCCTTTGGCTCTAAAATGAACCGAATATGCATTAAAACCTGTAAGAACACGAAAACACAAAAACGAGTAAAACGGATACAAAATCACACGTAAACATCGCATCTATATCGTAAACATCTCTAAAATCGTGCAAAAAAAACGTATGAAAACGAGATGATCATGTATAAATTTGAACAATAGATTTATAAGTTGTAATGTAAATGAATAGTGCACTTTTTTATAATGATACCTAAAATTGAAAAAAGAATTGGATTGAAGCACATGCGTGAAAACTCCTCCTCGAATATTGTTATATTTCGTAAATTATATTTTTTTGTCACACTATCGTTTCATGTGTAATCTCTATATTATATTCTAAAAAAACATATCCGACATATAATATAATATTCTCTATTATTATTTTTTTTACTTCACAATATAATTTTTCTTTTATAGACTATTCAATATATAAAAAAAACCATAATATTCACATTATCAAGATTTGGTATATCCTCAACAATACACATTTTATTGATCTTCTTTATATAAAATCGTACACCAAATTGTTGTTAATGTAAAAAAAAACAAAATTGGTGTACCAATCATTTTTCATTCGAATTGAGATGAAGGTTCAAATATTTTTAAAGTATAATTATAATTCACTGAACTCATGAATTTATTAGCAAAAATAAAAGAGCATACATATTCAAGAAGTATCCTACATGAAAAGATTGGAAACTTATCCAAATACATCAAAAGAATAATATGGGTCAATTTATTGCCTAAACATTGACATTCTTAAAATTAAAATAGATAACACTATATTAAACTTTATCAAGGAAACACAAAAATATAATTCATATAAAAACTTTATTCATTAGAGAAAAGTAAGAACTTTCTTTTCATATCAAAATTTAATTGATTAGAACAGAAATTCAATTTATTAGACCAATCGAGTTCATTTGCCAAAAGATATTATGGGGTTCAAAATAGATATTACATTAGACATGAATCATGACACAACAAAAGACTAATTATTATGCATTAGGATATTTGAGCATATTATAATACAAGAAAAATTCTATTTCTGACTTCACATTTCCCTTCTATAGCCTTTGTAGGCAGAACATGTGTTTCTTCGCTGTAATAGATCTATACAAAATTTTCTACAAAGGATAAAAGAGTGAAACATAAACTTATGAAAAATCCAACATATACAACATACCATGAGTTAAAAACATCACTAAATGGACTTTGGAGGGAAGTTTATCTCTTAACGTTTGAAGTATAGACCTTCTTAGTGGAAATATCCTCAGACCTATAAAAACTTCTCACTTTAACCTCTAATAAATGTGACAAAAACCATACAGAACCCTTTTGGATTTACAATAATGGTAGATTAGGATCATGTGCTAAAGACATGGAGAATGAAAACAAAAAGTCCTCCTCATAAGCACATTTGTCCAATCCGTTCCTGGACAACATCACGATGTTCTACTTCTACATCAATAGTCCCAACATGATCGGCTACCTCACCAGTATGCTCATCATCACCTTCACTCTCAAGCTACTCAGGACCATCAGTAAACTCTCTGCAAGCTCAGCTTCGTCATCCTCAGACTCAAATCTCCTCTGGTTCTTCATCCTCCTCGTGATCATGCTACTTTTCTAATTCTCTTTCTTCAAAATCTTCCCCACCAAACTCCTCGGGTTCATATTCCGTTTCATTTTCATCTAATGCCAATTTCTCATTTTCCGATATTCATCCATAGAATCTTTTATTTCATCTTCCTCTTCAATCAAAAGGCGAATAAAAAATTATACGATTCAAGGTAGCCCAAAGTTTGTTCATACTCAGTACCCCACGAAGATACAGTTAACCCAAAATGCATCAGAAATAAATATCTCATCCAAACTTCCAATGATCATGTGTTTTTGAAACCAAAACGATTCAGAGTCGCACATATTATATTTGGGTTTTTCTTTAGGAATGGACTTTCTTTGTTGGTTGTTGTAAAGAAATGGCCTTTCTTCATATCCCTTCCTCCAATTAATATGATTGCTTCCGCTCATCAACTAGATCTTCTTCCACAATAGATCTTTCCCCCGCAGGTATCTCTTCAGTTTCTTCCATGGTATCGGAACACGAAGGCTAAGCAATTTTCACAATTTCTCTGCCAGGGGATTCAGTTAGGGGTTCTGCGACGAACTCCTCCTCCGCCACTGCATCTTCCTCATCAATTCACAATCACAACACATCACGAAGGGAAAAGATCAAAAAACTTACCGTAGCTCCCTTTACCTGTAACTGTAATCAATTTCCCGATTGGCTTTGCATCCTCCGGTTTCTCCTCTTCCTCGTTCTTCTCCTTCTCCTCCAACTCGTGTTATTGTTTCCTTCCCCTTTTCTCCCTCTCAGTCACCTTCATTTTCATACTTTTTTTGTCTGCATCTTCGCTCAGCTTCACTTGTCTTGTTTCATCAAAATCTTCAAACACTTCAACCATGTCATACCTTTTCATAGCTTCATCAGGAGTTGTAAAATCTCAACCAGGTGACAAGTTTCTGTATAAAGCCCAAACTTCTCCCTTTTTAGGGTATATTTGGACTATTTCTTTTGCACCTTTTTTCCATTCTACATTGTGGCAGAAACAATTGAGAGAATTAGTGTTGTGCTTCCCTATGTAGAAATTTCCACTTGTCTTGTAAAACCCTGATTCAATCCAGTTCATTGGACCTAACTCTTCATTGCTTTTGGTGTTTAGCCAAGAAACATGCAACTTGAAAGCTTTCACTAAAATAACAGTATGGATCATTACATAGCGACATATCATTAGAATCATCATAAGCAGCCCATACCTCATTTTTTAAAATTTTGAATGATGCCTCTGTTTGATCCTCGTCAAAGTTGTAGAAATCAAGGTCAGGGAAGATGTTTGAAGAAGGTTTTTAGGAATGCAAGACTCGCGGACGAAGAAGCCGAGCTCTACAGAAAATTCATGAGTGTCATTGAGGCACTTCAAGATGACTCACATGAGGAGACTCTGCACGAAACACATACTGATTTCACAGTGGAGAAAACGTCATGACTTGAGCTCGAATCTCTTCCTTCTTATCTTCGATAAGAGTACATTGAATGCAATAAAATATATCCTGATGTTATGAATGCTAACTTGAGCGCAGATGAGACGAGAAAATCACCCACTCGCCTAAAGAAGCATAGGAGAGTAAGCTCTTCAATATTTACGCACGACATTTTTTTCGAAAGACATCCACAAACCTTCCACCGAAGCTCAAAGGAGACTAAACCCGAACTTGAAAGAGGTAACGAAAAAATAGACCATAAAACTTTTTGATGCAGATATCATTTCTCCAACCTTAGGCAGGGAATGGATGAACCCCGTGCATGACTCGCCAAAGAAAGGGATTAGCTCATGGCTATCCCGGAACCTCTTTTGATTTATTTTTCAATGCAATTTCCCTTTTCGTTTATCTATTCTTTGTCTGAGTGTTTGATTGACTTGTATTTACGAAGTCCAAGTAGATGCATGTTTTAGGGACTTAGCAGAAGGACCGAAAGGAGAATTCTAATCCCGGATGATCAGGTTTAGAACAACCGAGACTATGTCACGAAAATAGAGTAGTAGCGGTAGAGGGTAAATTTGATGAATCATAGAATTTATGGATTTAGTTTAAGGTGTCAGCCACGAATATAGAGGATAACTTGACTAGATTACGTATCTATGCCTTGAGAGAGGATAGATATTATATTAGGATCGTTCGCTTTAGATAACTTTATTGGGAATGCATGATTAGATGGATTGATTGTTGGTTTCGGAACTCTTGTGGTGAAACCGTATCTTATAACATTTGTCTCACCTATAAAAACTCGTTAGTTTATTTGCCTTTATCAATTTCATTTTTAAAACCAATATTTCGTTTTTGAAAGATTTGGCATGTCAGTGTCAATGTCTTGACTGCAGTCATCAATTTTCACCTAATAATAGCAAAATGTGTAAGTTTGTGAGTCAATCCAAATGCTTGCATATAAGATATTATCGAAGAATGCTATTTGAATTATCCTAATAATTAATAAAATGCCTTTGCATGTGAACTTTATCGTCCTCTTATTGTGATGATGCGAGGTTGATGATTTATCTCATATGTTTAGAATTATCTCTTATTTCATATGAATTAAAAAAAATGAAACCGACTTGATAGTAAAAGGTTGAAAAATCTTGTTTATTTTTAATTTAATGCGAGATTGATGATTTAAAATAAATAATAAATGAACGAGGCTTTGAATGTGTTTCTATCAAACTAATTCATATCATATTCAAGATTGGATTGTTGATAGATAGTGGCAAAACGAAAGATGACTCAACATAAGAACGTGAATGATCAAACCAAAATGCGTTGACGTGTGAAGGTTTAAGAGATCAAGCAAGTGGATGATTTGCTTATGCTTAGACAGTTTGATGAATCAGATTTTGATTCCGAACAAGAAGAAATTAACATAGAGTTTGAATTCGATAAATAACATCTCAATAAAGAATATAGAGAAGTTGAATAAGATAGTTAAAATATGTACTTATTTATTTTTTTTAATTTCTTTCAATTTTATTATTTATATTAAATACGTTTTAAATGTTTTAAATTAAAATTTTAGATTATAATTACTTATATATATATATATATATGTCTAAACCGCTAGACACCGTCTAGAGGCGGAATATCAGAAATACCCTTATAGGGCTAAACCAATTCAAAAATACCCTTCGCTAAAATAATTATTAAATCCGAAAAAAACTGAAGAAAAGATAAACTTGCCCTTAATGTTCGAACGTGGAAAAACCCACGTTCGGCGGTTTTTCGACGTGAAACCTAGAAAGCCGAACAGTTTTTCGCCGTGAAACTTGTTTAAAAGTTTATAGCAAGAAAGAAATAAGTGATGTCAAACTTGAGAGGGATCGATTTGAAGTTGGCGAGAAGGAAAATGGCTAGAATTAGCAGCAGCAGTGACGAAGAGAGCACGAGTCAATCTTCAATGGCGTCAATAAGTGTAAGTAGTTCGATTTCTAGGGTTTTGTAAGCTTTCGAGTCACAAAATGGTTTATTGATTTGAAATGGGTGAGTGTCAGTGGCAGTGAGTCGGTTAGGTCGCAAGGGTCGCA
>CM071862.1:26037497-26101140 GCA_036759665.1 Gynandropsis gynandra | reverse complement strand
GTAAAGAAAGAGGTGCTTAAGTTGTTAGATGCGGGCATTATTTATCCTATTTCGGAGGGAAATCACACCGCCGGAGAGTACAATCGCAACACTCCAGCAAGGGTAGCTAATGTAGACAATACGCGTTCCGTATTAGACGAGCTAGCCGACATAAGAGCTGAAATGAGAGGTGAAATCAGCGAGCTCCGTAGTATGATGTCCGGAGTGAATCAACAGCAATATTTTGAACAACTGGACGAGCAAGGGATGCAAGGGTACGAAGGGGTGAATTATGTCGGCAACAATCAACCTTTGGGTAACACATACAACCCCGAATGGAGAAATCACCCCAATCTTTCGTACAAGAATTCCGACGGTGCATTCAATGCACAACGAGCATCGGGGAACTTTCAGCCGCGTTTGATGCAACGCAATCAGAATTTTCAGCCGAGGATGTATCCCCAACCTCAGAACCATCAGCCACGTGCATCGCAACCACAGCCAAACCAGTCCGATGCAACCCCCGATTTCAACGCCTTGCTCAATAATATCCTCCAAATCCAAGGAACTCAAGCTACTTCGATTGCAGAAATTAAACAAAGTCAGAGTGACTTGGTAAGGAGTCAAGAAACCACTCAGAAGCAGTTGGAGAGTCTTACAACTCATATTAGACAGCTGGAGATGCAAGTCGTGCAGATTGCACAAGGGGCAGCACGACCGCAAGGAGTTCTACCGGCACGCCCGGAAGCGAATCCTCGTGCACAAATCAATGCCATCCACTTGAGAAGCGGTAAGACACTAGATTCCCCTACTCTTCCAATGTTTGAACAGGGAGAACCATCAACGGCAGTAGCGAAGGAGAGCGACCACATCAAGGAGCACAAGGAGGAAGAGGAGCCCAAATACGTTAAACCCGAACCGAGGCCTCCTCCTTTGCCATTTCCTCAACGTCAACGCAAAAAGAACGATGATGCGCAATTTGCAAAGTTTGCGGAGATGTTGAAGAAGATGCACATTACGATTCCATTCCACGAAGCGTTGAAGAAGATGCCTTCATACGCTAAGTTCCTCAAAGACGTACTTGCGAACAAGCGGGATGTGGAAACGGAAACCGTCATGGTCACCAACTCAATGCTACAGCCAAGTCTACCCAAAAAGATGCCGGATCCAGGTATTTTCGTAATCCCTTGTAAAATTGGAGATTATGAGATTAACCATGCGCTAATCGACGTCGGAGTAAGCGTAAGCGTGCTACCATTGTCTTTGTATGAGAAGTTGGATCTTAAGGGTAGGATGGATCTTCGACCGACGAGAATGGCACTCACCATGGCTGATCGGAGTGTTAGAATCCCCGAAGGAATACTTGAAGATGTTCCATTGCAAGTAGGAAAATTCTTTGTCCCGGTTGATTTTGTTGTACTAGACATGGAGGAGGACAAGAAAATTCCTATCATTCTAGGTAGACCTTTCCTCAATACGGCTAAGACTATTATACATTGTGCCGAGGGTAGACTCACTTTAAAGTTTGGAGATGAGGAAGTGGAGTTCAATTTGAACGACACACTTAGGCAACCTTGTATGGTAGACTCGGTGTTTTATATTGATGTCTTGGAGAGATTAGCCGAGGAAGTGTTAGAGGAGTTTGGGAATATGGATTCCCTTGAGATGGCTTTTCTTGCAGCTGGAGAGGGACTTTACAAAGGTCCCAATGAGGTAAATCATTATACAAAGCTGCTAGATGAGAAAGATGCAAAAGAAATCCCGAGAACCGAGTTAGATGAACTTAGAGCAGAATTCTGCGCGGCCCGAGCACAGCAGGTCGCAGCCTTAGAGAACGATGGATTTTCGGGTAGTCCTCAGCAAGAAGACTTCTCAACTCATGAACACATGAGTACAGATCAGTTGGGGAGGGTTTCAAGTCAAGAAGACGTTTCAAACCAGTGCACAACCCTCCGACAATCCCAGACAGATTTCAGCACACCTCAAGCGGCTTTCGAAACCAGTGCACAACCCTCCGACAATCCCAGACAGATTTCAGCACACCTCAAGCGGCCTTCGTCGATAGTTCAACCACTCCCAATGTGCTTAATGGTCAAATCGAGCATCCAAATCGTGACTGGAGTGTTGACAAGGCACCGAAGGTAGAGTTGAAGCCCTTACCACAAGGGCTGAGGTATGAGTTTCTCGGACTTGATTCCATGTATCCGGTTATAGTAAATGATGACCTAGATGATTCCCAAAGAGCACGATTGCTAGAAGCTCTTAGGAGATATAGGGGAGCAATAGGTTATACGATAGCGGATATTAAGGGACTCAGTCCAGGCCTTTGCATGCATAGAATTCACCTAGAAGATGACACTAAGACCTCTATTGAGCACCAACGTAGATTGAATCCTAATATGATGGAAGTGGTAAAGAAAGAGGTGCTTAAGTTGTTAGATGCGGGAATTATTTATCCAATTTCGGATAGTGCTTGGGTGAGTCCAGTTCATGTAGTGCCAAAGAAGGGAGGTATCACGGTCATTCCAAATGCAAACAACGAGTTGATTCCCACGAGAGCAGTAACGGGATGGCGGATGTGCATCGACTACCGCAAGTTGAATGCAAACACACGGAAAGATCACTTCCCTCTACCTTTTATCGATCAAATGCTTGAACGTCTAGCTCTTCACTCCTACTTTTGTTTTCTTGATGGTTATTCAGGGTTTTTCCAGATTCCAATCCATCCCGACGATCAAGAAAAGACGACGTTCACATGCCCATTCGGTACATTCGCATATCGGAAGATGCCATTCGGTTTGTGTAATGCACCCGCTACTTTTCAGCGGTGCATGACTTCTATCTTTTCCGATGTGAATGGAGATATTATGGAAGTGTTTATGGACGATTTTTCAGTCCATGGACCTTCCTTTGATGCGTGTCTAACTCATTTGTGCAAAGTGCTAGATAGGTGCTTGGAGGCGAACCTCGTTTTGAATTGGGAGAAATGCCACTTTATGGTTCGCGAGGGCATTGTATTGGGACACAAGATATCAGCGAAGGGCATTGAGGTAGATAAGGCCAAGATCGAAGTCATTGAGAAACTACCACCACCAACGAACGTCAAGGGTATTCGTAGCTTTTTAGGTCATGCGGGGTTTTATAGGCGTTTCATTAAGGATTTTTCGAAAATTTCAAAACCCCTCACGGATCTACTAGGTAAGGACGTGCCTTTTGAGTTCACAGCGAGTTGTCATGACGCTTTTGAGAAGTTGAAGAGAGCTTTAGTTTCCCCACCTATCATTCAACCACCGGATTGGGAACTTCCTTTCGAGATTATGTGCGATGCAAGTGACTATGCGGTAGGAGCAGTTTTAGGTCAGCGTAAGGATAGAATGTTGCATGCTATATACTACGCTAGTAGGACTTTGGACAGTGCCCAATGCAACTATTCTACGACGGAGAAAGAGCTCCTTGCGATAGTCTACGCGTTTGAGAAGTTCCGGTCATATTTAGTGGGTTCGAAGGTAATTGTTTATACGGATCACGCTGCATTGCGTTACCTACTCACTAAGAAGGATGCGAAGCCTAGGTTGATTAGATGGATCTTACTTCTCCAAGAGTTTGATCTAGAGATTAGGGATAGGAAAGGAGCCGAGAATGGAGTGGCTGATCATCTTTCACGTCTTGCGATCCCCGAGTGCATTCCCATCGATGACTACCTCCGAGATGATTTGGTAATGTCCTTGACTTGTACTTCAATTCCTTGGTATGCTGACTTTGTTAATTATCTAGCTTGTCGAGTACTACCGGAGGGGCTGAACTACAACGCGAGAAAGAAATTTCTCCATGACGTCAAGGCATACTATTGGGATGAACCCTATCTCTTCAAGAGAGGGATAGACGGGATTTTTAGACGCTGCATCTCCGAGGAAGAAGCTCCACACATACTCTCACGTTGTCATTCTTCGAGCTACGGAGGACACTTTGCCGCAGCAAAGACGGCTGCGAAAGTGTTGCAAGCGGGATTCTTTTGGCCTACTGTTTTTAAGGACGCCCACGACTACGTCAAATCGTGCGACAATTGCCAAAGGACAGGTAATATTTCTAGACGCAATGAAATGCCACAGCAATACATTCTAGAAGTCGAGCCATTTGACGTGTGGGGGATAGATTTCATGGGCCCTTTCCCATCCTCGTGCGGACATTCCTATATCCTAGTTGCGGTAGACTACGTCACGAAGTGGGTGGAAGCTTTGGCATGCTCCACGAACGACTCCAAACCAGTGACTAAGATGTTTAAACGTGTCATATTTCCACGTTTTGGAGTTCCGAGAGTTGTGATCAGCGACGGAGGTAAGCATTTTGTGAATCGCACCATAGATGGGTTGTTGAGAAAGTACGGTGTTAGACATAGGGTAGCAACGCCTTATCATCCTCAAACCAGCGGCCAAGTTGAGGTTTCTAATAGAGAAATCAAGTCGATTTTGGAGAAAACGGTCTCAAGGTCTAGGAGGGATTGGGCATTGAAACTCGATGATGCTTTGTGGGCTTACCGTACCGCTTTCAAGACGCCAATCGGAATGACTCCGTTTCAGCTTGTGTACGGTAAGGCATGTCATCTACCGGTTGAGTTAGAATACCGAGCTTATTGGGCGATCAAGGCAATGAACTACGACTATAAATGTGCCGCTGAGAAGAGGATGTTACAGCTTCATCACCTTGAGGAAATGCGCCTCGATTCGTACGAAAACGCGAAAATTTACAAGGAACGTACGAAGCGGTGGCACGACCGGCACATACTCCAGCGGACCTTTGAGGTAGGTGATCGTGTACTTGTTTTCAACTCACGTCTAAAACTCTTTCCAGGAAAGCTTAAGTCACGCTGGTCCGGGCCATTCACTATTAAGAGCATCTCACCACATGGAGCAATCGAGCTAATAGGAGCAAACGGTGCATTTAAAGTGAACGCCCAACGCATAAAGCTCTACAACGCAGACAACACGGATCTTGATCACGCTAAGTTCGCTCTTTCGGAGCCAACTCATGAGTAGAGCATTTCGGTCAAGCTCAAGACCTTAAACAAGCGCTTGTCGGGAGGCAACCCGATTGTTTCGTTTTTCATTTCGTTTTCTTTCGGACTATCTCTTTTTCTCTTCATATTGATATACTTGGTGGGATTGTATTTCTCTTTTTGGATTGTGCGAATCTTTTTCGCAGGTTCTTCAATGTCCATATCATCCTTGAAGAGGAAACACAAACACGGGATTGGAAGTTACACAAGGTGCACACGTTCCAACCCTTATTTCCCATTGTTTTGTTTACGATATCTTCTTAGGCTTTGAACACCGGGACGGTGTTTCATTTAAGTCCGGGGGGGTACTCGTCGAGTATTGTCATATGATTAGGATTAGATGATTAGGATTAGGATTAGATGTAGATTTTTGTTTTTAGGATAAACGGATGGATACCTAGCATAAATTTTCAAGTTTTAGTCGTTATTGTGCGACCTTGTCGAATCATGAACTATAGTCTAGGTGTGTTTAGAAGACTTCTAGATTCCGATTAGTTGGGTAATTGTGCAAGAAGCCATGACTTATAGTTACATTCACCTCCTAGATCTCGGTACCAAGTATCATATCTCCGTGTATACCGACTAATCGATGCTTGTTGATAGATCTTTAGCGTTCATAAGATCTTTACTTGTATGCCACTTGATTGAATGATGTTAGAAGCCTAATAAACCAACGCTAGGGCATTAGGTTTCGGAACTTAGCCATGATTTAGGGTTTAGCCGGTTTAGAATCTACGCCAGGTCAATCGGTTGAATCTAGGGATTAGGATAGCGGTCATAATGCGTCTATGCATGTAAGATACGCAATGGATACATTGGTATATGCATGCTAGATAGTGGACAAGTCTACGCCAGTCAGTTCCTATAGGAGAGCTTGAATTCCCTGAATTCATGATAGTACCTTAGACCAATTATCCTTTTAGAACTTCGTTACTTCATTATGCAAACTCTCGATACCCATGGTGCTTAGCCATTATTTGATCTCATCGATTTAGTCTAGTCTAGTTCAATAACAATCTCAACTTTAATCACCTCACACGTCTATTCAATTAGTTTAATAGCTCATTAATCGCATCGATTCCTTGTGTTCGACCCTAGTTACTACACGATCCGTATTCTTGCGGAAGCGTTAGTCTAGGTTTTATAACTTGATATAACGCACATCATTAGTGGCGTCTGATAAACTCGGTGTGAAGTATGAAGATGAGTAGGGTTTGGAATACTTACCTGGAGTCCTTGCTGCCAAGCGTGTAACAGAGGAGTATCATACCTGGAGCTAAAACTAGAATATACAGACGAAAAAGGAAATTTAATTTCATTAAAAATGACATGTCTTACAATGAAGGCATGACCGTTGGGAGGATATAGACATCTGTAGCCCTTATGTCTCTTGTTGTATCCCTCAAAAACACAGTGTAAGGAGCGGGGCTCCAGCTTATGTCTCGTGTATGGTCTCAGATATGGGTAGCATAAGCTTCCGAAAACTCTGAGTGAAGTATAGTCTGGAACTTTGTTATAGAATAGCTGATAAGGACTTTTGTATCCAAGATTTTTAGAAGGTAAGATGTTAATGAGGAAATTTGACGTAAAAAATGATTCAACCCAATAGATAAGAGGTACTTGTACTTGAAACAACATTGATAAACCAAGATCAACTAGGTGTCTGTGTTTCCTTTATGATACCCCATTTTGAGTTGGAGTGTAAGGACAAAATATACGTAATTTGATCCCTCCTGTTGTTAAGTGTTTAGTAAAGTGATGGCTATTAAACTCTCCACCACCATCACACTTGGAAGACTTAATCTTTTTATTCAAATGTAACTCAACTTGTTTTTGGAAATTAAAAAAAATTGAGAAGAATTATGATTTGGATTTCAGAGGATAAAACCAGCTAAACTCAGTAAAGTCATCAACAAAAATAACATAAAACTTAAATCCTTGAACAGAGGAAATCGGTGAAGGACCCCATAGGTCACAATGTAACAATTCCAAAGGTTCAGTAGTCATAGAGCTAGAGTCATTAAAAGGGAGTCTAATATTTTTTGAAATCTGACAGGAGTCACAAAAGTTAAGGGAAAGGTTCTGAAATTTTATCATGCCAGTGAGATGAAGTTTATGTAGAACTTCTTCATTTGGATGGCCTAGCCTTCTATGCCAGGTATCCGCTGATGCAGTCCTCTGTCTGACTGAAAAAAGTGCCTTTTATGATGAAGACTCAAGGACATAGAGTCCATTAGTCTTGAAGCCTTTTGCCAGTATCTCGTGTGTTTGCTGATCCTTTATCATAACACCATTAGAATCGAAGAGGACATAGCAAGGCATATCTGAAGTTATTTGTGAAACTGAAAGCAAATACTTTTTCAGTCCAGGTACCGCTAGAATGTTTTGTAAAGAGAGTATACCTGAGGATGAAGCTAGGTTGGATGATCCAACGTGAGTTATTGGTAGAAGTGACCCGTCTCCAACCATTACATTTTCTGATCCATCATAAACTTCATGGTTTGTGAGATTGGTTGTTGAGTTTGTCATGTGTGAGCTGGCTTCTGAGTCCGGGTACCACTCATTACCTACTGTATTTGCAACTTGAAAAGTATTTAAGGCCTGTGGTATCTCTTGAGATTGAAAAGAGTTATCAAACCTATGCCAACATTTTAATGCTTCATGACTCGGTTTTCCACATATCGGACAAAACAGTCTTGTGTTACCAGGATTTTTAACCATTTTTTTGAAGGTGGTGTGTTACTGGTGTATAGTTGTTGAGTGAACTAACGACCTCTGGAGGTGAAGTTTGAGCGACCTCTTTGGTACCTAGTTTGACCTCTGGAAAAGGAGTAGTTACCTCGGCCATGGTTTGAGTTGTTAGCAGGTCCAGAGAGGAATGTGTTGTTGTTACCCGTCTGTGCTGTAAATGCATGAACATAAGAGACTTCCCGGACCTTGTGTGTCCTACTGTTCAGTGCAATGCTTGTCAGCTGGCTCACCACATCTTCAGAGGTGGGAAAGGGTTCTCTGTGCATGGATTTGTGAATGACCGTGGTGAAGGCTTCATATTCCCTTCCCTAGTCCTTTGAGGAACCTGAATATTTTCATTGAGTCTGAAACATGCTTTCCTATTGCTGACAAATGATCACAGATTGATTTGAACTCCTTGATATATTCTGTTGTGGTTTTGCCTTCCAGTTAAATGGTTTGTAGGATGCCAGGAAGTCAAACTCCCTTGATACATAGACTTGGTTAAAATGTCTTGCTAGTGCTTCCCATACTCCAATGGAGGTCTTGATGCCTACTATAAGCCCAAAGACATCTTTAGTAAGCGTCCCACATATCCATGACCTTACCAGATTGTCTGTTTGTTCCATGAGGAGTGCTGAGGATTCTGCACTTGGACGACTTCATTGCCATTTGTTGTACCGATGGTTTGTGGTGGTATAAGGGTTTCTCCCGTGAAAAATCCAAGGAGTTCTTGTGACTCCCGTAAGGACTCTATTTGAGTCTTCCATATCAGGTAGTTTGTATTTGAGAGTTTAACTGTGATGAAATTTGAGATATTTATGTGAACTGGAAATGGAAAGAGTTCTTGCTCTTCCATTATTAATCTTTAACAAGAAATTGCCCTGAAGAGCTCTGATACCATGAAAACTTTAGGGGGACATTAGGTAAGAACAAGAGAGGAAACTTTTGGATAAATTTTTGCATATCTATTCACGAATACATTTATAACGGCTACTGACGCCTAACAAAATGTCAGTTGTCTGTTCGTCCTATTAGCTGGAAATGGTAGTGATTCTGTTGCAGGTATTTTGGTGCAGGCGTCCTGGCGTCGCGGGATTGTGGTGGCCTGGTGACCCGAGGTTGTGGAGACCCGGCGTCCCGAAGCTGTTGCGGCCCGGTGTCCTGAGATTGTGGTGACTCGGTGTCCCGAGGCTATGGTGACCTGGCGTCTGGAGGTTGTGGCGTGCCGGTGTCCTTAGGCTGTGATGACCTGGCAACCTGAGGTTGTGGTGACCCGGCATCCCGAGGTTGTGGCGACCCGGCGTCCTGAGGTTGTGGCGACCTGGTGACCCGAGGTCATGATGACTTTGCGTCCCAAGGCTATGGCGACCTGGTGTCCTGAGGTTGTGACGACCCGACGTCCCGGGGCTGTGACGACCCGTCGTCTTGAGGTTGAAGTGACTTGGCATCTCGAGGCGACCTGGCCACCCAAGGTTGTGATGACCCGACATCCTGAGATTGTGGCGACCTGAAGTTGTGACGACCTGGCATCCCGAGGCTATGGTGACCCGGCGTCTTGAGGTTGTGGCGACCCGATCTCTCGGCCTTGGCGTCCTGGTCTTACAACCCAAATCGACCTCGACGATTGTATGAGAAGCCGTAGGACTCTTATCAATAACCGATTCATCCATCACCTGAGTTGCACTGGCTCGGACCCCAAACCCTCGCAGTAGTCACCGAAGAAAAAAATAACCCAACCCATGTACACTTGGAAGAACAAGGTTGAACGAGAACGCTTGGAGGAGCAATCAAGGCAGGACTCTCAAACATGGTCGGGTTATTGGAGGAGAGAGAGCGAAAGGGTGTTGGCGTTGGCGAACGCCATGGATTTGAAACCGGATACGAGGTAGGGCTTGGGAGATAGAGAGGGGCAAGAAAGATTGGGTGCGAAGAAGAGTAGTTGAAGGCAAAATACAAACGTGGTTTGGTGAAGAAGTCGGAGATGGCTTGAAGTAGGTGAGAGGCGGGCGATTGGTGGAAGCAGTGTAATCCTCTACGCCCCAGCGTTTATACTCCTACCACACAATTTTAGACCGGTGATTCAAAACCTGCCACTTAAGCAGTTTGATCAACATCATTTATTCCTTGTACATCTATTTGTTAGGGGTGGCCACCCGCGAGATTTTCACTACCGTATAATATTCACTATGCTTCAAAAAACCAAAATTTTCTATGTTAGTTTTGCAGAGAAGGAAGAGAGACGGTCAAGCAGTAGGGAGACATTTACAGAGATCGATCGGACAAGGAGACGGGCGAGCGGTAGGAGACGCTTATAGAGATCGATCGAACAAGGAGACGGCGAGCGGCGAGCAGAGTGAGACTGTTGTTCTTATGCTCATGAAACTATTATATGTTTTTCATGAGCTTTTAACACCTTGTCTTCAATTGTACATGCGGAATAATAAGGTGGATTTGATGTTGTTTAGGATGTATTATAAGGTGTATATTTTGGTTGTAATGTTGTTGTGTTTTTTAGAGAGATTGAAGAACACAACAATGGAGAAATTTTTGGATGTTTTACAAGTTACACACCCTTCCTAATTCATATATGTTTTGTTGTCCAAAAGTGAGTTTTTGACAAAACCCTTCCAAAATGTAGACCTATTATACTATTTTTGGTCTTAATACATAGATATTGACTTCTTTGCCCATATGTAGGCCCATTTTTAACATTTTACCGTTTCTTGATTCCATTTTGATCTCGTGTTCTTCCTGTGCATGGGCCTCCGATTTATGTTTTGGGCTTTCATAATGGGTTGTTAGGCCTCTTCTTCCTCGTCTGGGCCGCTTCTTCTTTTGTTGGGCCGCTTGTTCTTCTGCTAGGCTGCCGCTGCGTTCATGGGCTCATGCTGGATTAAATGCTTCTAGGCCGGAATGGAGACAAAGCCAACCGAAGGTGTTTCATTTCCTCCTCGACGCTTAGATCCATAAATGATTCTCTAGCAGCATTATCCAACGTCGTTTGGTGTTCATCTGAAATTCCGTTGTAAAAGGTTTGGATAACGTACTGATGTGCGTTATATCAAGTAATAAATTACCTAGACTAACGCTTCCGCAAGAATACGGATCGTGTAGCAAATAGGGTCGAACACAAGGAATTGATGCGACCTTAAAGCTATTAGACTAATGGATAAGACATGTAAAATCAAATATGTGAATGAAATTCAAATGCAAACTAAACTTATGAACAGAATGACTCAACGACTAAACACCATAGGTATCGAGAGTCGCTCAACGATGCAACGAAGTTCTAACAAGATCATTGGTCTTAGATACTATCAAGAGTTCAGGGAATTCAAGCTCTTATATAGGAACTGACTGGCGTAGACTTGTCCACTATCTAGCATGTGTATACCAATATATCTATTGCGTATCTCACCTACATAGACGCATTAAGACCGCTATCCTAATCCCTAGATTCAATCGATCGACCTGGCGTAGATTCTAAACCGATTAAATCCTAAATCATGGCTAGGTTCCAAAGTCTAATCCCCTGGTGTAGATTCATTAGACTTCTAATATCATCCATTCGAGTGGCGTACAAGAATGAAAGCATTAAACACAACCAATCAATCTGAAAAACGATCAAGTACCGAATTCATTCATTTCAAGTGGCGTACAAGAACAAAAGCATTAAGAACCATCATTCATTAAGAACAAGGTTTCGTTACATATTGGCAATACTCTCTAACCCATGGCTGTAGATCTACTCAGACATGAACACAGCAAAAGAAACAAAAGAGAATACTAAATTCGACATAGATAGAGAATGAAATTCCTCCCTATTCATAAACCGATGTCTTCAATAGATCCTCCTCGCTCCCGATCCTTTGTTCCGTCTTTTCTTCCTTTTTCAATCTTCCTTAATGTCTCTGAATGATCCCCCCTCCAATAAGGTCTCTTTTCTACTGAATTGGCCGTTCTAAAATCAAGGAGTTTGTTGAGAAAAAGGTGGAGCCGAGCGGGCACAACCTCTACCCGCTCGTGCAGTCCATTAGCCCGTGCGCGCATGACTTGAAACCTGGTCGGGCTGGCATGCCCGAGCGGGCACACTTTGAGCCCAAGTAGGGCAAACTCTCGGCGAAATTCTGGTCCAATTTGAAGCCCGAACGGGTGCAAAAACACAGCCCGAGCGGGCGCACTTCATGCCCGAGCATGTACACAATAAAATGTTGTTTCCACTCCTTTCGCTCGATGCTTGAGTGTTTGATTTGCTTCCATGGCCTTGCACAAGTTGTACCTTGTCATTAAATCACGTTTTTGAAGTAGAATTGCCGTAATCTCTTGTGTTTCGCTTCATGTCTTCGTTTCCTATACAAAACACGAAATGTAGATGAAGTCCTCGAATAAACTCGATAAATCGGTGAAATCTAAGAAATCTAATCAAAACTAGACCTAAGAATGATGTAAATACTACGACGGATTAGGTGTTATAAAACTCTCCCAGACTTAACCTTTGCTCGTCCTCGAGCAAATCTAGAATCGAGTACAAGAAGAGTAAAAAAACAATGGATACTAGCACAAATACATCAAAGTATTAGCCATCATGCAAAACAACGCGTCAGATGAACGCAGGCCTAAGCGTACCTAGTTCAGACTTCTATCAACCGAAGGTCACGAGCCATGCAATCCTACCAATGACCTAAGTCTAATCCATACTCCTAGACAACGTCCAAGTGATCTCCATACCAATTCTGCTAAGCTTGAGATATCATTAAACTCGTATTCTCGTTCATATTCTTTTTTTTCTTTTCTTTTTTCTTCAATTTTTATAGATCCATGCTTGGTTCCTAGGACGTCAAAGTCGAAGAGGGATGGATTTCTACTTAGACACAGGCTGCCTATGGCACACTCATAAGGTTTCGTAAACTTAGCGGAGTGAAGAGGTGCGTCATTGAAGAATATTTTTCTGTTTTTTTTTTACTTCTTTTTTTATGCAGAATACGCATCACTCTAACACTTAGGACGTAGAATAGCGCCTCAACCCACCACTTAGACCCGAACCATTGATCTCGATGTACTCATATCAATGAAAACCTGTAATAGTTATAAACTTATCCAAGAAGAAAACATTGACAGCGGAGTATAAGCGTGTGGAATCTAATGATCTATGAACAATAAATATCAAACAAGCAACGATCAATCGGAATACACGGAGATATGGATACTTGGTACTGAAACCTAGGAGGTGAATGTAACTATATGTCATGGTTTCAAGCACAACTACTCAACTAATCGGAATCAAAAAGACTTCTAAGCAAACCTAGACTACTGTTCACGATTCGACAAAGTCGCACATAATGACTAAAGCTCGAAAATTCATGCTAGGTATCCATCAGTTTGTTCCTGACAACAAAAATCAACATCTAATCCTAATCATCTAATCCTAATCACATGCATGATACTCGACGAGTACTCCCCCCAGACTTGAATGAAACACCGTCCCGGTGTTCAAGACCTAAGAGAATCTCGCATACCAAACAACGGGAAAAATAAGGGTTAGAACGTGTGCACCTTGTGTATCTTGCAATCCCCAGTTTGCGTCCGGACGTTGTATGCGTCTCCTCCTCAAGGATGATATCGACGTTGAAAAACCTGTGAAAAAGAATCACACAATCAAAAAGAAGGAACACTATCCACTGAGTAAATCAATGTGAAAAGAAAAAGAATAGGTCCGAAAACGAAATAAAAAGAAAATGCAAAAGTCGGGTTGCCTCCCGATAAGCGCTTGTTTAAGGTCGCGAGCTTGACCAAATGCTACTCATTAGGTGGACGTCCTCGACGTCGTCGTGTGCGTAGCGTCTCACGTGCAATATGTGCTCGATAAGGTGTAGCACGCGGATCAGTGGAGTTCCTCGCACGATCAGTCATGTCTTCCCTAAGATTTGTCATGGTGTTCTCTAAGTTGCGGGCTAGATCGTGCTGTCCAAAAATTCTGGTCGAGCTGTCCATAAGTCCGGTTGTGTACTCCATGAAACCGGTTAAACTCGATAAAACACGAAATGTAGATGAAGTCCTCGAATAAACTCGATAAATCGGTGAAATCTAAGAAATCTAATCAAAACTAGACCTAAGAATGATGTAAATACTACGACGGATTAGGTGTTATCATCCATCACGTCTTCTGCCTCCTTTTATGCACTTTAAGTCGGTCTAGATGTTGCCTAAATTGCCCCACCGACTTCCCATTGTTTTAAGTTAATTTTACTTAACTAAACAAGCAGTTACGGGCCGCGACCCGCTCGGGCGGTCGTTGTACCCGCTTGGGTGCGGCTAGGGAAAGTCGTGCAAATGCATGGGGCGTGAGTGATGCCCGATCGGGCATGGTGTGTGCCCGGTCGGGTGCAAGGCATATGGTCGGGCATATTCATGCCCGAGTCGTGCATGAATTGTGCATAAAATTAGTCGTAGCTTTTGCCCGATCGTGCAAGAGTTGTGCCCGACCGGGTGGAGGCTCTTTATGCCGAATCTCGTCCCGCTTGTCCCGTGATGATCCCCGAAGTTGCTCCTTAGCTCCGTGCATGTTCCTTTAGCTCCAAAATGATCTAAATACGCGTAAAAACCTTTAAGAACATGAAAACACGAAAACAAGTAAAACGGATACGGAATCATACGTAAAGCAACACATATATATCGAAAACGTCTCTTAAATCATGCAAGAAATACGTATGAAAACGAGATGATCACGTGAAACATAGGATAGCTACACTGTACCACCCACAAACTAGCGGACAAGTAGAGGTTTCAAATAGGGAGATTAAGAGTATACCAGAGAAAATCGTGTCTAGATCCCGTAGAGATTGGTCGATGAAATTAGATGATGCTTTATGGGCCTATAGGACTGCGTTTAAAACTTCCATTGGCATGACTTCATTTCAGCTTGTTTATGGCAAGTCTTGCCACCTACCTGTCGAGCTAGAGCACCGCGCCTATTAGGCGACAAAGCTCCTTAACTTTGATCTTAAGAGTGCAGGTGAGAAACGACTTTTGCAGGTGAACGAACTCTAACATCTACAAGGAGCGTGCTAAAAGATGGCATGATAAGAAGATCCTACCTCATGACTTTCAGCCAGGTGACTTTGTCCTACTATTTAATTCTCGTCTTAAGAGATGCAAATGCACGGGCAAACTATGGTCACGTTGGTCTGGTCCTTTTTAGGTACGAGAGGTATCCCGCATGGAGCAGTAGAACTTTGGAGCGAGACGAGTGGGACATTCAAAGCTAATGGACAGCGGCTAAAGCTCTATCAAACCGCTCAACCGATCGAAAGTAGAAACTCCATTTCCATTTCAGATCCACCCGTCACGCGCGCATGAGGAATGGAGACGTCAAAGCGTAAAGACGTTAAATAAGCGCTTTCTGGGAGGCAATGCAGCTATTTGTTTTTTTATTTTTCTTAGTTTTTAGTTTAAGAAAAAAGAAAAAAACATAAAAAAACAACCACCACCTACTCCGCTTCACTCTTAAACGAGATGCATGAATATTCCATCATCGGTATTCTGGGTCTAAGTAGAGGTTGGATCCCTTTAAATCAGACGTCCTAGAAGCCTAGTATGTATGCATATCGAAAAAGAAAAAAAAGAAAGAAACAAAAACAGAAGACATAAAAACATAAGAAAAGAAAAAGAAATAAAAGAAAAAAATAGAAAGAAAAAGAAAGAAAGAAGCTCGGAAATAAACAAGTATCCTCGATCGTCCTACGTTTAGCATTTGTCTGAAGTCTTGTTTGGTGGAGAGAGTTACAGTGGCTTGTTTAGTTTTCCTTTGACTTACTTTCTCGTGGGTAATCTTGGTGAACCTAGGATGATGACTCATAACTTAATTAGGCCGAATTTGCTCTTGATGTGCTAGTTTATTGGTTAGGGTCGCTTTAGCGGTGTTTCTAGGAGAAATGAGAATTCTCGGATTTTGTATACCCAACGTGTTCCACGTTTACGTTTGCTTAGGGACAAGCAAACATTCAAGTCTAGGGGATTTTGATCATCTCATTTTCATACTTATTTCTTGCATGATTTTAGAGATGTTTACAATTTAGATGCGATGTTTACGTATGATTTTGTATACGTTTTACTCGTTTTCATGTTTTCATGTTCTTACAGGTTTTAATGCAAATTCGGTTCATTTCGGAGCTAAAGGACATACACGAGACAAAGTACCAACATCGAGGATCATCACGGAACAAACGAGACGAGAATCAGCGAAGCACACACACTACCCGCGTGGGTAACTCCCTAGCCCGAGCAGGCATTCAGTTCGGCAATTTTGTCCAGCAAATTGAGCACGAGTCGAGCAAGCACTACACACGCCCATGGCATCAGCCCGAGCGGGGTACACCCCAGCCCGACCGGGGTGCACACCAGCCCGACTGGGGCACTCTCTAGCCCGAGCGGGCCGCCTCATTTTCCATCGTGATCCCGTGCGATCATGCGCACCGCACCCGAGCAGGTCATACACCCAGCCCGTGCGGGTCGCGTCCGTCACCTGCAACTCCAGATAAAAATTTGTTTTAAAACGAATAGGAGTTTGTTGGGGACATATACAATAAGGAAAACGACTTTAGAGAAGAGGAATAAGTGATATTTTGCTGGAGAAAGTAATGGAAACGTTGCCCAACTTATTCAAAGATAGAAAACTCAAGAAATGGCAAAATCGGTGGCTGCTGCAACTAAAGGAAAAGAACGAATGGCCAGAAGGAAAAAGAGGGAGACAAGGAAAGAAAAGAAGAAGGAAAAGGAAGACCAGGAGCTAGGGGTCGAGGGAGCTTCAATTAGAGAAGAGTTTTCGAGTTCTTGATCGAGGAGAGAGTAGAGAGAAGGAGGAGATTCTTGCGAAGGAGACGTGCAAGGAGCATTGGAGATCAACCCTAGACTTCGGTTTTGTTTGGTTTTCATGTTCCTTAGACTTGCTACTTCAATTATGTTTGTTTATGGACGCATGAACGAGTAGTTTGTTTTGTTCTGGGAGAAGGGATTAGCCCATGGCTATCCCGGAACCACTTTGATTTATCTTTGAATGCATCATCCCGTTCACTCTCTTTTATGTTTTTTTATGTTAGACCAATCACTTCTTCAAAAGATTATGTACTAGACTATTTTTCGATTTTTTATTTTTGAATTTGAAATATTAAATAAAAAAATAAAAAAATCGCGATTTCTTTTATAGAATTGTGATTAGAATATGAATACAAATGTAAAATCAACAAATTATATGTTATCTTAACAGATAGAAAAAGCCTTCGAAGCTAGTCATACCATTTCATTATATTGACAATTTTAAAAAACTGATCATACTATGATCATAGTATGATGGCGGTTGAGCAAGTTTGCCCCCATTGTCTAGCTGGAAGACATGGAAATAAAGGTATCATTTCAAAAATTTTGCCTAGACAAAAATAATTAGTATTTTTGACATTAAGAAATATTTTTGGCTGGTAATTATTCCAAAAAAACTATTAATTCGGCACCAAAACTACTCATGCCCGGTAATGCAAGGGAAGCCATCGATAAGATAGTGAACATTGTAAATATTTTTGGAATGGAGATAGCCATTCCACCCATTTCGTCAAGATAAACAAGACGAATTCTATCATAACTTGTTCCTGCCAAGAAAAAAAGTGCAGCGCCAATAAATCCATGAGAGATTATTTGTAAAATAGCTCCAATTAAGGCCAAGATCCGTTATAGAACCAATACCTAGAATTATAAAACCCATATGAGATACAGAATAATAGGCTATTCTCTTTTTTAAATTACGTTGACCGGTAGATGTTGAAGCTGCATAAATTATTTGGATTGTTCCCCTGTCAGGTAGCCCGATTATAGTCAACCTTATAGAATGAAGCTATGCCCCGCCCCTTCTACGAATGAATGGTACGGAAATGGGCTTTCATCCCTACTTTTTTCGCTCCCTTCTTTTTGGTTGTGAAGCTGTGTCAAACCAAAATACCCAAGAAGCATTAGCTCTCCCTGAAAAGGAGGTGATCCAGTCGCACCTTCCAGTACGGCTACCTTGCAAAAGAAGGAACCCCATACTTCTTTTAAAAGGTTTTCAAAGGATTGGACCACCTCCTCGCCCCTGAAAGGCCCCAACTTGCACATCCCCTCCTGTTGACAGTAGTAGTGCAGACCCTGCTTAGACATGCCTTGATGCGAGGCTCACGTTTTTTCTTTTTCTTATCGATGAATAGATCTCTTTACTTGTATGACTTAGATGTCTTGTATTTCTCGAAAAAGTGATTTGATTGATGGGATTTGGTATGATACTTATGAGATCGATGATATCGATGAAATTGATATTCAAATCTTTCTTCTTAGAACGTATTGATTTGACCCCGGGATCACCACCCCAGGAACTATGGTTCAAGTTGAATCGCAGAGGTCCGAATTCACACTGGTGTCCTAGAATTACTTAGTTTAGATACCATATTATTAGGTATCATATGAGCAGGCTTGAGAAAAACCTTGTATAGCTTCTTCGATTTCTCGATAAAAAGAAATATGACCAACTGTGGTTCGAATGTATATACAAAAAGTTTCTTTTTTTACACTTCTTACTATTAGATAGTGTGCATAAATCTCATGATAGGTACCAAAAGGGAACGCGCAACGCGCTTATTTGTGTCCAAGGTCCCGGATATATAACTGCTCAAGACATCATTAGGCGGCATGGCCGAGTGGTAAGGCGGGGGACTGCAAATCCTTTTTCCCCAGCGGAGCCAATTGATTTGTGTATTGGATTACAAATCGAGAGGAATCGAGGATATAGTCTAAAAATGCCAAATAACTTTGAAGACGGAAGTTATCCTATAGATGTTGTATTCATGCCTGTTCAAAACGTGAATCATAGTATTCATTCTTATGGGACATAGCTGAAAAGCTACTAGCATACCTGGGTCTAGAACATCAAATGGGAAGGCTCTTTTCTTTCTCCTCGCACTCACGACTCTCATGTATATTCTTCCCAAATCCTAGCGTCAGCTACCCCGGAAAACATATCTTGTGGACGCCCTAAAGCACTCATGGTATCATTATGAATATACAAACCAAAACTGTGGAAACCTAGAAATATGCATACCCAGTTGAGATGTGATATGATTGCATCGCGATGCCTCAGAATACGATCTAATAAATCGTTATATCGATTAGTTGGATCATAATCTCTTGTCATAAAAATGGCTGCATGTGCAGCAGCACCAACTATGAGAAATCCACCAATCCACATGTGGTTTATCTATTCTTTATCTGAGTGCTTGAATGACTTGTATTTACGAAGGCCAAGTAGATGCATGTGTTAGGGATTAGGAGAAGGACCGAAAGGAGAATTCTGGTCCTAGAAGATCAGGTTTAGAACAACCGAGGTTAGGCCACGAAAGTAGGGTAGCAGCGGTTGAGGGTAAAACGGATGAATCACAGATCTTATGGGTTTAGTTCAAGGTGTCAGCAACGAAAGTAGGGGATAACTTGACTAGATCACGTGTCTATGCGTTGAGAGAGGGTAGATATCATATTAGGATCGTCTGCCTTAGATAACTTGACTGGGATTGCATGATAGATAGGTTAATTGTTGGTTTCGGTAGTCTTGTGGTGAAACTGGATTCCTGGAACGTTTCCCTCAATTTTGCATTCTTTCTTTGCTTTAAATTCATTGTAAGTTATTCTAGGTTTTCAGGCTTCCAGTGACATGCCAATTCAAATAGTGAGTATGAATTTCCATGGTTCTCTCTGCGTTTGTTGGGCAAATGATGCTCTAGGTAGATCTGCGGAAGGTTATGGAGCCACCATTGATTTGAATCTGTTGGGTCCTCGACCACAACCGAAGAAAGATAAAAGAGCAGAGCGATGTTTACAAACAATGTCTGTGTTACTTCACACTTAGCTTTGTATATTCTGTGTTACTTCACAGCTGATATGGATCAAAATATATCAACTTTACTTTTTATTGTATCAATCACAACCTATTACTTTTATATTTGCATACTCTTTACCAAACTACAAACGATGTTTGTGAAATGTCGTTATGAAATGTCAAGAACTTTTAAAACCATGTTATTGATTAAATTTAAACATCAATATTTATGCAGGTATGGATAAGAATAATAATCATTCAAACAGTACGACTCAAATCATGCAATTTCTTTTTCCGTCATTTTATAGTCAACAATTTTAAGTACAGTGCAGAAAAATTCACTATTAGTTTTCACTACAAATTATAAATCTATATATCAATTTCATACATTGAAACTTTTATTTTATGTGTTCATATTGGTCTGTATGCATATCAAATCTAATGACAATGTTTAATTTAATAAATTTATATAAAACGTACGATGATCATATTTTAATGATCACAAATCAGGTAATTTTACACTCCTAACATGGACGGCACGGTTTTGTGATAATTACATTGTATGTTTCTTAAACGTTATACATAATTCATTAATTTACATCGGTATGAAATTTTACCAATAGATGATATGTGCGTTACGCGCGGATTCGTGATAATTAAAATATATTTATCTTATATTTTGTATATAATTCTTTAATTTAAATATTGTCATTAGATTTGATATGCATACGGGGCAATACAAACATACGAAATAAAATTTTCAATGTATAAATTTGAACAATAGATTTATAAGTCATAATGTAAACTAATAATGCAATTTGTTTATAATGATACCTCAAACCAGAAAGGAATTGGATTGAAGCACATGCGTGAAAACTCCTCCTCAAATACTGTTATATTTCGTAAAATATCTTTTTTTTGTCACAATAGTGTTTCATGTGTAATCTCTATATTATATTCTAAAATTAAACATATGGTATATATAATATAGCATTCTCTATTATTATTTTTTCTTCATAATATATTTTTTCTTTTATAGACTATTCAATATATAAAAATACCTGAATATTCACATTATTAAGATCTGATCTACCCTCAACATTACACATGTTAATGATCTTCTTTATACAAAATCGTAAACCAAATTTCTATTAATATAAAATTCATTAAGGTTTTCACAAAGTGTGATCTGCATATCACATTCAGAAAATTGACAAGGGCTTTCTTATTAAAAAAAAAATATAAACATAGCTAACCTTTTTTCTCAAGAACGAAGACAATTTCTGCTACTTCCTATGACCATGAATATATACTTCATATTCTGTAACAAGAGTATCAAGGCCATGTACACAAGAGCAATATTACTGTAAAAGCATGCTAGAAGTTGTTGAATAGCCAAGTAATGCATATCCTAATGCATAATAATTAGTCTTTTGCCTTATCATGATTCATGTCTAATGTTATACATTTTTTTCCTTTTTGGGGTTTAAATGATAGCAAAAGCTTTTAATAATATACGGTAACAATTATACTATTGTGAACCCCATTACATATCTTTTGGAAAAAGAACTTGATTGGTCTAATAAGTTGAAATTTTATTCTAATCAATTGAATTTTGGTTTGAAAAGAAAGTTCTTACTTTTCTCTAATGGATAAAGTTTTTTTACATGAATTATATTTTTGTGTTTTCTTGATAAATTTTAATATGATGTTATCTGTTTTAATTGTAAGAATGCCAATGTTTAGGAAATAAATTGACCCCATATTATTCTTTTTATGTATGCTCTTTTATTTTTTCTAATAAATTCATAAGTTCAGTGATTAATACTTGCATTATTGAATAGAGTCATTTAAATCCTATTGATAATGTTTCTGTCAACTTTTTGCCTTTGGTGCTATAGGAATGGCAACATTCATCACTACAACACTATCTTCTACATCCATATGATTTCATTACAATTTCTTTGTCAACGATATTTCAAAACTTGTTGTTGCTGATTAGTGACCTTATACAAGTACAAAATTGAAACTTGAAAAATTACTTAACACCTTTTTTAGCTAGATTTCCTAGAATTTCTCTGAATGTACTTTTATTTGCCGATATATTTTTCACTACGATCCTGATAGAACATTTAAAAGTTCTTCCAATTATCCTACAACAGTTACCCACCAATATCAAACTGAGGTACTCAACTGGAATGGATGTGGATGATGTTGCCTTGAGAAAGAAAAAAGGCAAGGGTAAAGAAGGAGAAACTAATTTTGGGATTGTAAAATTAGAAGATACACCCAAAAAGGAGCGTCTGGCTACACTCAATATTTTTGTAGGTAGATGTGGTCTTTCTGAGGGTCTGGAGTAGGGGGTGTATGTAGTCATGTCTTATTCCATCATGATTTGAATGTTTATCGTATAAAAAGCTTGGGCAAGTTAGCGATCTACTGGTCTATAGCAAGGGCTCATTTGTATTTTGGAAGTGGAACAAAATGTTCGACCAACACTGCTTATGAAATGTGCTTATCTCCAAAATGTTAACTCCTCATATAATTAGAATGATTAATTTCGTAAAATTTGCTTTTTATTGTTCATTTTTTGGGTATCATCTTTATGCTTCAAAAATATTTTACTCTTTAACCCTATTTAAATTGAAACTAACTGAGTCTGAAATATTATCTTTTGTATTAATTTTTATGTATCATAATTATACTTTAAAAATATTTGATTTTGAGTCTCAATTTGAATGAAAAAGGATCGGTACATCGAACTCTTTTTTACTTTAATAGAAATTTGGTGTAAAATTTTATATAAAGAAGAACAATAAAATGTGTAATGTTGAGGGTAGACCAAATCTTGGTAATGTGAATATTCTGGTATTTCTATATATTGAATAGTCTATAAAAGAAAAAATATATTATGAAGTAAAAAATAATAATAGAGAAGACTATATTATATATAATAAATGTTTAATACCGAACTTTTTTTTACTTTAATAGAAATTTGGTGTAAGATTTTATATAAAGAAGAACAATAAAATGTGTAATGTTGAGGGTAGACCAAGTCTTGCTAATGTGAATATTCTGGTATTTCTATATATTGAATAGTCTATAAAAGAACAAATATATTATGAAGTAAAAAAATAATAATAGAGAAGACTATATTATATATAATAAATGTTTAGTTTTCGAATATAATATAGAGATTACACTTGAAATGATAGTGTGACAAAAAAATATTTACGAAATATAACAATCTGAAGTTTTCACTTTGTGCTTCAATCCAAATCCTTTTCGGTTTTAGGCATCATTACAAACAAATTGCACTATTAGTTTATATTACAACTTATAAATCCATTGTTCAAATTTATACATTGAAAATTTTGTTTCGTGTGTTTGTATTGCCCCATATGCATATAAAAATCTAATGATAATGTTTAAATTGATGAATTATATACAAAATATAAGAAAAATATATTTTTATTATCATAAATCAGCGCGTCCAATTTGAACTCTAAGTTTTTAAGACGATTCCATGTTAGGCAGAATTTGATGTAAGTGAAACTAGAATGTGACACAATTTTAGTAGTGGTTCTAAGAAATTTAGATTTTGATGATGAAGTTTGCTCGAGTCTCTGTTCTGGATCCCCTGTGTTCGGTTTCATGGACCAGTTAGACAGAATTGTGAAGGAAATGGTGAACTGATTGAAACTGTGTTGCCGAAATTGAGGATCCGCGATGAATCTTCCTTGAAACAACATGATTTAGGTGGAATCATGAAGAGAGTTAAGGAGAAATGGTTGAGTAGGTTGAAATAAGTACGCAATAGGCAAAGATCGGGCGATAATGAAGATAATATTGGTGCTCTTGGGGGAAGAACTGAGAGAGTTAAGGTTAAGGAATACAAAAGACGGGTTAAAGATAAGTGGGCAAGAAATACAAGCCCATGAGGGTCCAATTTTCTCGATGAAATTCAGTCGTGACGGGAAGTATCTTGCGAGTGAGGGCGAGGATGGGGTTTTGCGGATTTGGAACGTTGTTGAAGATGTTAGATCTGATTAACATGACGTTCCCAAGATGGATCCCTCTTCAATGTACTTCAAAGTGAACAATCTTTCCGAGTTGAGACCCGTTGTTGTAGAAAATGAGAAGATCATGGGTACGTTGATGAGTCCAAGGAAGACAATAGACTGTGCCTACATTTTTTTTTCCCCAAAGATTTTCCGGGTTCTGGTGAGACCTGTTCACGAGTTTATCGCAACACCGGTGATATCCTTGATATCTCATGGTCCAAGAACAATGTGAGCTACTTTCTCCATCAGTCCATTGTTTTTTCTGATGATCTCTAAGGGAAAATCTAAATTCAAGTTAGTCGTATACTTTGGACTCAAGAAGTAGAATCAGTTGCCTATATAAATGATTCGGTATATCGATTTTCTTTATTTCCGTTGTTTTAATTTCACAACGAATCGAAATGGACGTAACCCCAAATTGCTCTAAAGGGATGAGTTGCTTCTGCTGAACAATTAGATAGCTTTTCTTTTGTTTTATTTGGATTCTTAACACGAGATTACATAGATTTAGTTCCATGTGTGTGTCTGTGACCAGAAACTAGAGCAAGTTGCTCATTGTGTGATCTTGGTGGCAACATATATTTTCCGCTTCTGTAGAAAAAAATGTTTGATTATGACAGGTCGGCATTGATAAATGTCTTGGAGTTTTCTCCCATAGTAACTATGGTATGGTATTCCTTCTCTAATTCCTTCTGTATTACGTCTTTGAATCATTGTTTTCGTGTAATTCGATAATTAGGTTTGAGTTTTTACATTCTACAGTTACTTCTGTCTAGTTCAATCCGGTTGATGATGATTACTTAGACAGGAAAGTTCTTATTTGGTCAGTTTCTCAGTGCCAAGTCATGGACTGGGCGGACGCTAGAGGCATTGTCACAGTTGTCTGCTACCGTCCAAATGGGCATGTACAATTTGTTCAGATGAATTTTTGAATGTTGGAGTCATTGAATCAGGTTTGATTTTCTTACATATTAATATATGATGATGACATTAGGGAGGGATTGTTGGAACATATACTGGAGCCATGTCAGGCAAAATTTGATGTAACTAGAACTAGAATGAGATTTTTCGGGTTCTGGAGACCTGTTCACGAGTTTATCGATCACACTGGGGATATCCTTGATATCTCATGGTCCAAGAACAACGTGAGTTACTTTCTCGAACAATCCATTGTTTTTTATGATCTCTAAGGGAAAATCTGAATTCACGTTAGTCGTATACTTTGGACTCAATTAGTAGAATCATTTGCATGTTTAATTGATTTGGTATATCGATTTCCTTTCTGCCTTTTGTTCTGATTTCACAACATACCAAAATGGACATAGCACCAAATTGCTCCAACGAGATGAGTTGCTTCTGCTGAACAATTAGATAGCTTTTCTTTTGTTTTATTTGGATTCTTAACACGCGAATACATAGATTTAGTTCCATGTGTGTGTGTCTGTGAACAGAAACTAGACCAAGTACCTCATTGTGTGATCTTGGTGGCATCATCTGTTGTCCGCGTTTCGTGTAATTTGATAATTAGATTTTAGTTTTTACATTCTGCAGTTATGTTTGTCCATTTCATCGGGTTGACGATGATTACTTCATTAGTGGTTTAATAGACGGGAAAGTTCGTATTTGGTTAGTTTATCTGTGCCAAGTCACGGACTGGGCGGACGCTGGAGGCATTGTCACGGCTGTCTACTACCGTCCAGATGGGAAGGTACATTTTTTTAAATGTATTTTTGAATGTTGGAGTCAATTAATCGGGTTTGATTTTCTGACATATTAATTATTTTTAATTGTGAAATAATTAAAGGCATAAACAAGGTCCAAGAGATACGTAATATAAAGATGGCTGAGGATTTCGGATTTTGCTGATCTTTGTTTAGTCTTTAGAAGACAAGAACCATATATCATGGATTTCATAGGTACAAAGAAGGCGAGTGTCCTCTCCAAAAAGCAACCTTGCACTTTATGATTTGTCGAATGAATTTGTGTTTGGGTTGTAGCAGTTGTGTATTACATATGTTATGGTTATAGATGGTTATTTTAAATTTAAGAAAATTTGAATTGGGTTTCATTTAAAATCTTTACTGCTAGAGATACCCTAGAAATATGCCTGACGGCAAATTTAAGGATGTTATCATGGTTTCTTATGAAGCATCTCTAGGACAAAGTTGCAAAAATGGTGGTGCAGCTTATCTCTAGAGATGATCTTTTAGTATATCTTGCATCATGTTTAGTCTCTTGTGGTAGTGTTAATAAAATGGATCTTTGTATGATTTGTTTGTTGATGATACTAGCATTATCTATTTACTTTAGTGATGTTATTACTTTGCTCTGTAATATTTTCTGTGTTCATTTATAAGTGCCCACCAGTCGCTTAACTGCTGTAATTTTGATGAGCGACAGATCCTAGGAATCTGAAGAAAGATCCACGCACATTAATGTTGGTTATTGTGATGATGAATCTCCAAACACTAGGATATGTGCTTAAGGTTAAATTTTATAGCATTTTATGCATGTAGCTCTCACGCTCTTCAACCATAATTTAATGTCTTTTGCTAATTAGTGAATTAACTATAGTGTATGGTCGGAAAATTGTGAATAGAGAAGAAGTATATGTTTAATTCCATACTGTACTTGGTCCCGACATGGAAACATTTTGACGTTAAGAGTTGATAGGACTTTGCTGTAGAGAATGGTGAAGCACGTTCACTGTGGGAACATTTGGTTGGCCACGTTACAATCTTGGCTACATATCAAGTAGGGCAAGTTGATTGGACGATGTACGTGTGTTCTCTGTTATCTTGAACATTGCTATTTGTTTTTTTCTGGTCATGGCTGTTCAGTATTATTTTTCATGAAAAATGATTATTTGGCTACTTCTTTTACTTTAATATCTCGGGACGAAGTTATACCAAATATCTTCTGCAAATTTTGAAGGTGTTATAGCTGATTCAGTTGAAGCAAAGGAGGCTATTTTGAGGTGGGTGAATTAAGTACGTCGAGTTATGCCTATGTCACTTGACCTTTGATGTACACTTGCCATGGTTGAATATAGCTGTTTTGGCATGCATTTTTTATATACCGCTTTGTAGATTCATAGAAGTGAGCTTCACCTGCATATTGTGTGCAGTTTTCCATAGCTTTATCACTGATATTCATTGCAGATGATTAGGTGGGAATCATAAAGCAAAACTGAAAGATGAAGCCATATATTTAACTGAATGCTCTTACCTAATATACCAGTTGATTTCTAAGCAATTTTTTCTGCAAGATTTATGGAATATCATTCAATACCAATTTTCTTTCTGTGAACTGCATAAAACATATTTTATCATCAACTGGAATTAGAAGTTCTTTCTTTGACTTCGATCTTTTCCATCAATTGAGTTTTCAATGACAACGCGTATCCCCATGGGTTTAGAACATTGCAAATCACATGAAAACTAACTTCTCTGTGAATGATCTAAAACAACTTAGGAAGAGGAACACCTTGAGCTGCCAAAAAAATTTCATTAGCTTTTGTTGAGGGTTTAATAAAAGTTTTTATTTTCTTTCTTCCTTGGAATTATAGACATGCTTCATCAATGTTGTGTAAAGTAGTCTTGACCATGTAGAAATGTGAGTTGTTAGAAAATTTTAATGGGTATGAAGCTAATTTTTTAGCTTCTATAGTGTGTACTAACCAAAATCATTGAGTTTGTTTTCTCTTTTAGAAACAAAGAAAATGCAACGAATGTTACGTGACAATATCTGGAGGATCCTCGCAGCAAAGGAGAGATTGAGCGATGAATTGGAGGAGAAAATGAAGAAGCTTGAGGGTTGGAGAAAAAAGTTGGAAAAAAAAGGAAGCTCTACTTGAACTGGAGAGACAAAAAATTGATGAAGACAAGAAGAATGTCATATTTTCAGTCCATGTTACCCCCAATTATTTCTATGTTCATATGTATATATATGCATATTTTAAGTTGTTGGTCTTTTTATGTCTTTGCATTGTGATAGAACAATGTAATGAACCACTCGCTTTAGTTAGCTTCCTAGGAACATAAAAGGGCTGACAAGAATGTCTTGAGACTTGTAGATGAACATAAGGTGTGTTATGTGGTTCATAGTTCGAATCAGATTCTTGCATATATGGAGTTCTAGAAAACAAACCCTTTATTTTTCTTTAATTTCTCTTTCCTTTTTCAATTTCCAGAGGCAAAAAGAAGAAGCTCTGAGCAAGATTCTTGAGCTTGAGAAGCATTTAGATACCAAGATTAAGTGTATATCTATAAAATATATTAGATATTAATTTTTTGAATCTTTAGTATTTTTTGTATTTCGCATCTCTTACTTTTTGCTTTCAAAACATCAAATTGATCCTAAAATTAATAAATCATATACCATATTAAAAAAATTACAATTTATTTATCATAAAACCATGTAAAGCGCGGATATCATCTAGTTAACTAAAAATATTAATATTGAGGGTGTATTAAGAAAGTAAACGACTTCATTATTGAATTTGATACATATATAATGAAATTGGACACTGAGTTTTCCAGTTGTCCACATGGTCTCCCTTAATTACTCTAGTTAATGGCATTATATATAAATATATATAAATATAAAGGAGCGTATATATATATAGATCCACATCACAAACTCAAAATCACTTCGTGTTTGATATTAACAATAGTAATATGAGCGAAAACGAAGAAAGAAAGTGTGTGGTCTAAGAATGAGAGAGAGATCGAGGAACAAGAAGAGGAGATTTGCCACTTTCCTCGTATCCACAATCACCTTTTGACACATCTTAATATGCCAATTTTGTCTCTTTGCATAATGTCTCGTAAAGGTGTCTTACACTTCTCCATCGCCGATCAATACAGTTGCCAAATTTGCAATGGTGGACCATACCACAAGAAATGTTTGGAGTCTCCATTGCAGCTTAAACATCCCTATCACCTTCGTCACTCTCTCACCCTTTGTCCCATTGATCTTGATCTTGGTCAAAATTTCTATATATGCTTATAAATCTTGATCTTGGTCAAGATTTCGATTTATTTATTGAAAATTTATACTTTGATAATGTTATATTTCTTACTTCATATTTTGGATCTGTATCACTGTCTTGTACTCGAATTGATATCTCAGCTTGTAAAGGTACATACCGAATATGTCATCGACCTTTTCCCTGTCTTGATCACAGTAAAGAGTCTATTTGTCACATTTTTTACCTATGCTGCAAATATCATATTCAATTATTGGTGTATCTTAATGTGAGGAAAACTCCCCAACTCCTGGAGCTCGTCGATGATAGTGAGGTTGAAGTTTCTCGATCCTTCATCATCGATATGAATATCGGTTTAAACCGACTTATATACCTTTTTGCTTACCATATGGAAATTTCAGGATGTCGAAGAGCTCATGGGTCTAGATCCTAAAAACGTATTATTGAAATGGATGAATTTTCATCTAAAAAAGTAGGGTATGAGAAGCAAGTTACAAACTTCTCTTTAGATTTAAAGGTAACTAATCAAGCCTCTTTAGCTTTTTCAGGATGGAGAGGCTTATGCACACTTGCTAAATGCTCTTGCGTCTGAGCATAGCACTACCTTAACTTAAGAGACAAAAGACCCTACAGAAAGGGTAACTTTAGAGAAAAACAACAACCATACATATAGGCAAATATGAAGAAGTCAATATCTATGTTTAAATACCAAAAATAGTATAATAGGTCTGTAATTTGTAAGAGTTTGTCCACCAGCAACTCTTCTTTTGTAAAACAATTATATTCTCCATTGTTGTGTTCTTCAATTTCTCACAAAAACACAACAACATTTCTATCTAAATATACACGACATAACACAATCTAAACCACATCACATCATTTTATTTATTCTGCATGCACAGTTGAGATCAAAAGGATAAGATCTCATGAAAAGCATCAATTAGTTTCATGAGCCTAAGAACAACATACATTGACAAAGAGAAATCATCATTGCTTTGTTGGAACCAACATCATGTTCAACCATATTTCCAACAGCTTCAATATAAGCCTGTAAGAGATGGAATAGAGGACTAACTTAATTTCAAACCAAAAATAAAACGTTCATATTAAAGAGGTATGATGCAAAATTGTCAATGAAATCACACATTAAGAAGAAGGTAACCTCGTAAAGGAAAAAATGACCTATAACCAGAAATATTTGCACGATGGGTTACAATATTTTTTGGTTCAAGGCATTACCAACTATCTATACATGAACCTAGCTATGAATGTCAAGACTTGCGACTAAACGGCTAGATTCTATTACCACCCCTTGCTTTCTCTTTCAATGTATCTATATCTGAAGACCTGCGAATAGAAGGACAAAAGGACCAATAAGCAGCAATATAGTATGGAAAAACCAGGAAAAGATTATTTGCAAGATGAGTTACAGTACATGTTTGTTCAGGGCATTACCAACTATGTATCCTTGAATCTAGTTACGAATGTTAGGACTTGTGAATAAATGGCTAGATTTGCTTAGCCATCCTTTGCTTTCTCTTCAATATATCTATACCGCAAGACCTTCGAATAAAAAAAAAAGAGAATTAATTTATCTCAATTAAAAGGAGAGACTGGCGGAGAGGATTCTTGTACCGCTGAACTGAGCTTTCAACCGTTGATAGTGTGTAATAAGGGAATAAGGTGTTAATCTTCAAGCCAAATATTTGTCGACCAAAGGGGACAATAAGGTTGTAATGGTTAACCTGCATAGAGAAATAAGTGAACCAAGTGGAGAAATGTACAACTCCAGTGCACATCATACGAGATTTTAAGGTTGAAGTGTAGTTTATGATGGACTTTTGAAGTTTTTACCATTTTGTTATATGTTGCATTTGGGTTTTTAGTGTCTCTAATCTCTTTTCCCATTCAGATTTATCTCCAAGAGAAAGTACTTCATGCATGAATGCTAACATCATTTCACACTGAACTTTACTGCATGTGTTCTGGCTGAACCTGTTCATACCTTAAAATCCCTGCCAAATATAACAGTTAATGTAACTAATCCACCTAGTGAAAAGCTTTATAAAAACGCAGCAAACAATATGAAATAAACACCTGGCATGGAGGACCTCCATGCATGAAATCCACTTGGCCTGGGAATGGCAATGCATTCTTCTGGTCGTTGGCTAGTGAAGCTGCGATTTCAGTAGCCTCAAAAGTGGAGATACATTAATCAAAATCTCCACATTTCTCCATTTTAGCCTGCAGAAAATACCATCAATATATTAGTGCATGTGAATTAACCATTGAGATGAATTATGCAGCATCTTGTCACCTTGTTTACCTAAGAATGGCATTGCAGTTGTTAGCAAACACTAAAGCATCCCAGTCGGTTATTCATATTCAAATCGTGATGGAAGAGACACGCACTACATACCCGCCTGCTCCAGACCCTCAGAAAGACCACCACAACCTGTAAAAATATCGAGTCTCTAGTAAAAAAATCAAATATGTCTAGTAATGAATTCTGTCCAGTAATGGCAATTTGTAACATTTGAAGAATTCTGCCCAGCATGTGCACAACAGTTTTATATGTAGATGGTGGTCAATATTTAAATCAGAATTACCTGTCCAATAAAAAATCAAACATGTTTGCAGATTTTTAGGCACGTGGAAGAAAGACAAATAACTACGGGTCTCAACTTCGTATACAGAACATATGGTTATAGTCTTATTGGAAAGAAGACGAAGTGCATTGCTGAATCCAACTCAACCCAAGTGATCAAGATTAGTACCTCATACACTGGTTGTCCCGCTCTATAGCCTCCGTAGGCAAAAAATGTGTTTCTTCGTTGTAATGGATCTAAACAAAATTTTCCTTAAAGAATAATAGAGTGAAACATAAGCATATGAAGAATCCAATAAATACAACATGCCTTGAGTTAAAACATCACTAAATGGACTTTGGCAGGAAGTTTACCTCTGAAATGTCTGAAGTATAGGCCTTCTCAGTGGAAATATCCTCAAGCCTATAAAAATTTCTCACTTTAACCTCGATGGAACTCAATTCAGCCTTTCTAGTGCCCTTTGGAAAGATGATTTCTTATAATTGCAAATAACATATGCCTGCAACCCAACATTCCTACCAGCCTTAAAAGTTCCACCCTTTGTCTTCTCTCTAATAAAGTTGTCAAGCTTGACATAGACATAATCGTTAAGTATAATTTTATATCTATAAAAAAATTATTGGGTAAGTAATTCTCTAAGTATAATGTTATATTTTATCAGCAATAGTATAAAAAAGATAAATATACAAATTATAATATATATATATATATAGACATAATTTATCTAAATTGGTAATATTATAATAAACATACCTTGATTATTGGAGGTAACGTAATGAGTGTTTAAATTTCGGGCTAGATTTTTCCTTTTCCTTGAATATTTTTAGCGTTGACTACAAACATATTTAATCAAAACACTAAAATAGAAAATAATTGTTAAAATAATAAAAAGTTTTTCAAAAGATTAAAAAATTTGAAAAATTGGTACAATTAAAAGAACAAAATTAATTAGTTAAGATATATATATATATATATATATATATATATTGTTTAGTTAAGATTCTCTAAAAAGATTTTTTATGTAAACTTTTTTAAATAATTAGCTGAAAAAATAAATTTTAATTTATTATATTAAATATATAATTTCTAAGTAAGAAACTTGATATTGTAATTGTTTGTTAAATAAATAAAATAAATGTGTGATTAGTTAACAAACAAATTTATGTAAATTCCTAATTTATATTCTAATTTATACATTGGAAATTTAATAAATAATTCAAATAATTACTACAGAATATCTCATTCTAAAATTGTGAAAAGTAAAAACAATTTATAAAACTAATAAAGTTTTAGATAGTAACGTTAGTAATTTATGAAGATTTCTATAAAAAATTTAATAACATGTATAACAGTTAAAATATTCTTATGAATAGCTATAAACATGGATTACATAAGGTATGTAATTTTGTTGAAATTTATGCCTTTTTTTGAAACTTAAATCTATAAATACGTTCGCTTAGACAAGAAATATACAAACAAAAATCTTTGAAAAAAATAAAAAATATTTAAGAAGAAAAATATAATAATAAAAAATCGAGATGGAGATGATAAAAGTGTTGATGTTTTGTATCTGATTGTCCTTCCCTTAGCTACCGTGGAATGTGGTCGCAACAATAGAGTGCGCCCGATCACGAACATGTCATATCCACATTTGGTAGAGATGGTAAACTTTACCGTCACTGAAGATAATAGGATGGCCAATACGAATTTGAGGTTGGTTAATGTGCAGAGTGGTCGGGCATAGTATAATCCACCTTTCCGCACTTATTACTTGCACATTACTACATCTGACAACCAAGGATATTGTGCTGTTGCCAGAGAGGATACTAGGGATCATGCCAAGAGTTTAGTCAGCTTCTCACAAGGTTAATTAAAATGAATATTTTCATATATAATATTATAATATATTTTTCATTGAATAAATGGAATAATACTTTATCTTATGGATTGTGTCGATTTTCTATTTGTGTGCATGTTTTTTGTTATTGATTGTCCATTCTTCGAGTCACGTGCACTCTCTTTTTTTGAATTACAAATGTGAGTATTTTTTATCATTTAATCTTTTAGAGGAGCGTAAATTTTTTTATAATTTCAAATGAAGTTTATTGGTCCTACGTACCACAATGTCTTTTTATTACTCCAATTTTTACTAATGTGCATATTTTTCTGAGATAACGCCTCATTTTGAACTCTAAATGTGTATGGCTAACTATGTTTAAATGAACACAAAAATATCTAATTAATTGTTTAATTTTCCTGTTTAATTTAAATGAACAAATTGATTCTAAATTAATACGATAATTCTTTTATTAATTGTTTAATATCCTAGTTTATGTATTAATAATAAAATAAAATGTCATCAAATAAGACTAAAACAATATTTAGAAATTTTGAGGGAAATAAATTGAAGAAAACATAGTTTTAATTAATAAATACTTGACACTAAAAAATGAATACAAAAGAACAAAACATCATTACAATTAAAATTTTAATCAAATTAATCATTTAATGATTTAAACTGAAGTGTATTCGCACTAGTCTCACTAAAACTAAAATGTAATGATATTTTTTAAAAAAGATAAGTATAGTTAAACTGTGTCAAAATAATAACGATTATATTAAAATGAAATATAGTCATAAACTAATCAAAATTTCACTTATCAATTATTCTATGAAGTTAAATGTGTATTAATTGTAATTCTTAAATCCTCGTAAAACATATATATGATAAATTAATTAAATATAATCAAATCATTACTTAGTTTTGTTTATTTTATTAGTTTTAATCATATGATTGAATTTATCACATTGTTAATAGTTCAATAAACAAAAAATCATGAACTAATAAATTGTAAATTATCAAGGAGACTATCAAGGAAGCGACAATGTAAAGTATATCTAAAAATAAACACATCAAGATGTCTATTTGTACAGGGTTATCAGTAAAGAAAAAAATTATATTATCCACAAGTAAATAAAGAGAAAAACATACAAAAGAGAATAGAAGAGCTTAACCAAGAAAATTGATCCTTTCAAAGAACTTCAGAAAGTGTTTTTATACAAGTCTTAGATATATTGTTTAGAGACTCATGGAAAAGTTATTCCGAGAATAGTTTTAGATGATCCATATAATGAATGCAATGACATTTAAGAAAAAATTAGTTATATCACACTTTTTCTTTATTACCAAATTACTTATACTTATTTTAAATTTAAACATTGGTTATTTTATTTTTATTTCAACAAAGAAGTGCAAAGGTTTAATTACGTCATATCAAATGATGGAATCTTAGTCATCCATAGTAATAATTTTTTTCAAAATAACAAATTTTCTATTTTTCCTTTTTAATTCTTTTGTCATATCTCTATCTTAAAATATTTCTTTAATCATTGCTAGATATTTCCATATTTGCAACTAATATTTTCAAAAATAGGTCACTTCCAATTTTTATATTTATATTTTTTCATGTCTCTATCTTAAAATTTTTATCATTTTATTTATACTTCCTTATTTCTGAAAAAACTGAACCATATATAGTTTTCATTTGTCATATAAAGCCAAATTTTTCTAAAAGGGAGTTAAAATACTAAAGAATAATATTTTTCATCGCATTCTTTTTGAATATGATGATAATCATTTAATTTTTTTGCTCTTTTAAAGAATATTATTTGTATTTATGAATTACATATGGTATATAATTTTGTTGAACTTTATGCCCTTTTTTGAAACTTAAATCTATAAAAATTGTCGCTTAGAGAAGAAATATACAAAAAAATTAAAAAATAAAAATATTTAAGAAGGAACAATATAATAATACAAAATCGAGATGGAGATGATAAAAGTGTTGATGGTTTTATCTCTGCTTGTCCTTCCCTTAGCAACCGTGGAATGTGGTCGCAACAGTAGAGTGCACCCGGTCACGACCGTGTCACATGCATATTTGGTAGAGATGGCAAACTTTACCGTCAATGAATATAACAGGATGGCCAACACGGATTTGAGATTGGTTAATGTGCAGAGTAGTCGGATAACGTATACTCCACCTTTTCGTACTTTTTACTTGCTCATTGCTGCATCTGACAACAAAGGATATTGTGTTGTTGCCACAGAGGATACTAGGAATAGTGTCAAGAGTTTTGTCAGGTTCTCACAAGTTTAATTGAAATGAATCTTTTCATATATAATGTTATAATATTTTTTCATTAAATAAATGGAATAATACTTTATCTTATGGATCGTGTCGATTTTCTATTTGTGTGCATGTTTTTTGTTATTGATTGTCCAGTCTTCGAGTCACGTGTACTCTCTTTGTTTGAATTGCAAATGTGAGTATATGTTATCATTCAATCTTTTAGAGGAGCATAATTTTTTTTATAATTTCAAATGAACTTTATTGGTCCTACGTACCACAATTTCTTTTCAATACTTCAATCTTTACTAATTTGCATATTTTTCCAAGATGAAGCCTCATTTTGAACTCTAAATGAGTATGGCTAACTATGTTTAAATGAAAACAAAATTATGTAATTAATGGTTTAATTTTCATGTTTAATTTAAATGAAGAAATTGATTCCAAATTAATATGATAATTCTGTTATTAATTGTTTAATAACCTAGTTTATGTATTAATAATAAAATAAAATGTCATCAAATCAAACTAAAACAATATTTAGAAATTTTGAGGGAAAAAAATTGAAGAAAACATAGCTTTAATTTATAAAAAAATTGAGACTAAATAATTAATACCAAAGAACAAAAGATTATTACAATTAAAATTTTAAACAAATTAATTATTTAATGATTTAAACTGAAATGTATTCGCATTACTATGACTAAAACTGAAATGTAATGATATTTTTTTAAAAGAAAGTATATTTAAACCATGTGAAAATATTAATGATTATATTAATATGAAAATAGAGTCATAAACTAATCAAAATTACAATTATCAATTAGTCTATGAAGTTAATGTGTATTAATGGTCATTCCTAAATCCTCGTAAACTATATATATGATGAATTAATTTAACATAAACAAATCATTATTTAGTTTTGTTAATGGTATTAGTTTTAGTCATATGATTGATTTGATCACATTTTGAATTAGTCAATAAACAATAACTCATGAACTAATAAATTGTAGATTATCAAGGAGACTATCAAGGAAGCAACGATATAAAGTATATCTAGTAATAAACACATCAAGATTTCTACATATACAGGGTTGTCGATAAAGACAAAAAAATATATTCTCCACAAGTAAATAAAGAGCAAAACATACAAAAGAGAATAGAGAGAGCTTAACCAAGAAAATTGTTTCTTTCAAAGAGCATGAGAAAGTGTTATACAAGTCTTAAATGTATTGTTTAGAGACTCATGGAAAAGTTATTCCCACAATAGTTTTAGACGATCCATATAATGAATGCAATGATGTTTAAGAAAACATTAGTTATATCACACTTTTCTTTATTACTAAATTACCTATACTTATTTTAAATTTACACATAGGACATTTTATTTTTATTTCAACAAAGAAGTGCTAAGGTTTAACTACATCATATCAAATGATGAAATCTTAGTCATCCATAGTAATTAATATTTTTCAAAATGACAAATTATCAATTTTTCCTTTTCAATTCTTTTGTCATATTTCTATCTTAAAGATATTTCTTTAATCATTGCTATATATTTCTATATTTGCAACTAATATTTTAAAAAATAGGTCACTTTTCCATTGTTTCTATTTAATATTTTTACATGTCTTTATCTTAAAATAATTCTTTATCATTTTCTTTATACCTCTTTATTTGTTAAAAAACTAAACCACATGTAGTTTTCATTTGTCATATAAAGCCAATTTTTTCTAAATGGGAGTTAAAATACTAAATGTAATATTTTTCATCGCATTCCTTTTGAATATAATGATAATCATTTAATTTTTTTTAACTTTAAATGAATGTTATTTGTATTTATGAATTACATATGGTATGTAATTTTTTTGAACTTTATGCCCTTTTTTGAAACTTAAATTTGTAAATATAATCGCTTAGAGAAGAAATATACAAACAAAAATCTTTGAAAAAATACAAATATTTAAGAAGGAACTATATAATAATACAAAATCAAGATGGAGATGATAAAAGTGTTGATGGTTTTGTCTCTGATTGTCCTTCCTTTAGCAATCGTGGAATGTGGTCGGTACAATAAAGTGCAGCCGATCACGAACTTGTCATATTCACCTGTGGTAGAGATGGCAAACTTTACTGTCACTGAACATAACAGGATGGCAACACGAATTTTAGGTTGGTTAATGTGCAAAGTGGTAAGACAGATTTCGTATGTCTATCAATTTTCTATTCAGGCATGGATTTGTGATAATTAAAATATATTTATTTTACATTTTGTATATAATTCATTAATTTGAAAATTTTCATTAGATTTGATATACATACGAAGCAATACAAACACACGAAATGAAATCTTCAATGTATAAATTTGAACAATAGATTTATAAGTTGTAATGTAAACAAATAGTGTATTTTGTTTATGATGGAAATTTGCAAGAAACAATTTTCATGTCAAAACCTCCAGGATTTATTAGCACAAATTTTCCTATCATGTTTGTCATCTAAAGAAGGCTCTTTACATCCTAAAACAAGTCACTCGAGTTTGGTTCAACAAGTTCAGTTCATATCTAATAGAGTTTGGCTTTTGTTGTAGCACAATCGATCCTCTTTGTTTATCACAAACACGGTCATCAATTAAACGACCGTCGACCACTTATTTACCTCTATTTTTCAATAAAATATCTTACATTCTACTAATACAAAGGTCGTTGTGAAGACTGTAAATCATGACATCTATTAGATTGGCCTCTTTTTGTGTTGGTCCACTCGTCATTAATTCAAAGACATTAGATTGATAAGATATATATTTATATATTTTCAAACTATTAACATTAGATTATACTATAACAACTCGTTAAAATTATAATTAATTGGTTGTCTAAGAAAATATACAAAGCAAAAAAATGTAATAATTTCATGAAACCATGTAAAAGTATTCATAATTCATGAGATAAATTATGAATATGTTTGATTAAAATCAATATCTCATTTTATTCAAAAGATACTAAATCTTTTAATCGATAAACGTATACGATATTAAAATAATATAACATATTTTATAAATAACATGACGTGATAGCTGTAAATGAAACTGATATAACTTAAATTTCACTGTTGGGGTTACACAAAATAATTCAAATCCAATGTACATGCTAACACCTAGAAAAAATCAACCCAATTGATTAAAACTCAATATAAAACAGAAAGTAGACATATTAGAATATCTCACGATCGTTTTATTTGTTCATTATGGATTTTTTAAAATTATTCTAAAATTATTTTGTTTTAAGGAAAAAAAATCAATCCAATTGATTATTTTATTTTTTATGAGTACCTTTTTTATTTATTTTAGTTTTTTAAAAATTTTATTTTTTGATCTAATGAAGTATACATGAATCAAACTCAGAAAATAATGGCAGACTTTTCCGACATCATTTGCTACAAAACAATGCAGATACTAAAGAGAAAAACAGATGCCTAACACTTGAAGTGTAAATGTGAGACACAGAATGAGGAACCAAATAAACTATCTGAGTAGCAAAATTATCCACCTTCAGTAGCATTTAAAAACTAATTGCAATAGATTTAGTTTTTCCATTAGAATACATTGATTTCATGAAGTTAAAAAGCATTCTCCACTAATCGCATTAGTAGAGAAGCTGCGTTTGGCTCCAACTTTCTCATGGTTACAAATCATTAAAAAGAGATCACTAGATTCGATCAGCAAGCTGGACAAAGCGTAGACGCAAACCCTATGTATAAATTAAAAAACGAAACCCAAAATTCAAATAACACTTTTCTTACCAACAAACGCGACTGAGATTGGAGACGCGTCCTTTGAGAGAGGTCTGAGAAAAGGTAAAACTGAGAGGAGCACCGAATCAATAAATTCAGAGCGGACCCTCTAAAGAGCCATTGTCATCGATATTAGAAACCGACGACTCGCTCTCCCCAGTCCATTGGTAAATCACCGTGAAGCAAGAAACACGCTGAAGAACAATTTTCTGATGACAAAGCTACATCACAAGAAGCACATTCAGAGAAATGACGAATCAAACAAACTCTATTTTCAGACATGTTCTCAACAATATGAAATAAAATTTTCAATGTATAAATTTGATCAATAGATTTATAAGTTGTAATGTAAATGAATAGTGCAATTTTTTTATAATGATACCTAAAACTGAAAAAGAATAGGATTGAAGCACATGCGTGAAAACTCCTCCTCAAATATTGATATATTTCGTAAAGTATATTTTTTGTCACACTATAGTTTCATGTGCAATCTCTATATTATCTTCTAAAAACATAATATTCACATTATCAAGATTTGGTCTATGCTCAACATTACACATTTTATTGATCTTCTTTATATAAAATCGTACACCAAATTGCTATTAAAGTAAAAAAAACTTGTGTACCAATCATTTTTCATTCGAATTGAGATTAAGAATCAAATATTTTTAAAATATAATTATGATTCATTAAACTCATGAATTTATTAGCAAAAATAAAAGAGCATACATATTCAAGAAGTATCCTACATGAAAATATTGGAAACTTATCCAAATACATCAAAAGAATAATATGGGGTCAATTTATTGCCTACACAATGACATTCTTACAATTAAATAATAGATAACACCATATTAAATTTTATCAAGGAAACACAAAAATATAACTCATATAAAAAAACTTTATTCATTAGAGAAAACTTTCTTTTCATATCAAAATTCAATTGATTAGAACAAAAATTCAATTTATTAGACCAATCGAGTTCTTTTGCCAAAAGATATTACGGGGTCAAAATAGTATTATTATTACCATATATTATCAAAAGCTTTTGATATCATTTAAACCCCAATAAAAAAAATGTATAACATTAGACATGAATCATGATAAGGCAAAAGACTAATTATTATGCATTAGGATATTTGAACATAGTATAATAAAAGAAAAATTCTATTTTTGACTTCACATTTCCTTTCTATAGCCTCTGTAGGCAGAACATGTGTTTCTTCGCTATAATAGATCTATACAAAATTTTCCACAAAGGATAAAAGAGCGAAACATAAACTTATGAAAAATCCAACATATACAACATACCATGAGTTAAAAACATCACTAAATGGACTTTGGAGGGAAGTTTATCTCTTAATGTTTGAAGTATAGACCTTCTTATTGGAAATATCCTCGGACCTATAAAAACTTCTCACTTTAACCTCTAATAAATGTGACAAAAAACATACAGAACTCTTTTGGATTTACAATAATGGTAGATTAGGATCATGTGCTAAAGACATGGAGAATGAAAACAAAAAGTCCTCCTCAAAAGCATCTTTGTCCAATCCTCCTACAAATATCTCAAACTCTTTGTGCTTACGCCGTTCCTGAACAACATCACAATGTTCTTCTTCTACATAAACAGTCCCAGCATGATCGGCTACCTCACCGATATGCTCATCATCACCTTCACTCTCAAGCTACTCAGGACAATCAGTAAACTCTCTACAAGCTCAGCTTCGTCATCCTCAGACTCAAATCTCCTCTGGTTCTTCAGCCTCCTCGTGAGCATGCTCCTCTTCAAATTCTATCTCTTCAAAATCTTCCCCACCAAACTCCTCGGGTTCATATTCTGTTTCATTGTCATCTAAAGCCAATTTCTCATTTTCCCATATTCATCCATAGAATCTTTTATTGCATCTTCCTCTGCGATCAAAAGGTCAATAAAACATTAGACGATTCAAGGTAGCCCAAAGTTTGTTCATACTCAGTACCCCACGAAGATACAGTTAACCCAAAATGCATCACAAAGAAATATGTCATCCAAACTTCCAACGATCATGTGTTTTGGAAACCAAATTAAATTTATTCATAGTCGCACATATTATATTTGGGTTAACCAACGAAGGTAGAGAATACGATATATATACTATATATTTTTACGAAGAAAACACCGCAATCAAGAATAATTTGTTAACAACCGGATATAGAGAAGCTTACTTTTCAACTGATCATCGGCGTTCGTATTCGATGAAGTGATGTAGGAACTGTTTAGATTTATCACTGCAAAATAAACTATACAAAGGACAAAACATGCATTATCCAATATGAAATGAACCGAGAATTAATTTTGTGCATATATTTCCACTCCTAATGCATTTTTAAATGATGTACAATATAAACAATGAAAATTAAAATTAGCAGGCTTACCATATGAAGTGTACCTTTTGGGTTCATTTTAACCATTCCAATGAAAAAATTATTCTTTTTTAGATCATGAAAGAGATGCCTAGCAACATCAATGTTGCTCATTTTAACAAACTGGATTTCATTGTCTGAAGTTACTACTTTTACAATTTCATCATGTTCTGAACTATGCATAACGTAAACATAATTAAACAAGTCCTGACCAAACAACTGAGCTTTTTTCCGCAAAACATACCATCAACGACTGGATTTGCTTAACATGTCCATGTTGTATCTATGTCAAATATGTCATATAACACGAAGAGTTATACATAACCAGAAGAAAATGGTTTGAAAGAGTCGGTTGATCCATTAGAACATTCAGTGTCCAAATAACTCAAATTTAAGAATGGCCTTTCTTCACTGCTTTTTCTCAAGAAATGGCCTTTCTTCATGTCCCTTCCTCCAATTAATCTGATTGCTTCCGCTCATCAATTGGATCTTCTTCCACAATAGATCTTTCCCCGCAGGTATCTCTTCAGTTGCTTCCACGGTATTGGAACCCGAAGGCTCATCAATTTTCACAATTTCTCTACCAGCGGATTCTGTTGGTGGGTTCTGCGACGAAATCCTCCTCCACCGCTGCATCTTCCTCATCAATTCACAATCACAACACATCACAAAGGGAAAAGATGAAAAAACTTACCGTAGCTCCCTTTACCCGTAATCGTAATCAATTTCCCGATTGGATTCGCATCCTCCGGTTTCACCTCTTCCTCGTTCTCTTCCTCTTCTTCCGACTCGTGTTGTTGTTTCCTTCCCCTTCTCTCCCTCTCAGTCACCTTCATTTTCATACTATTTTCGTCTGTGTCTTTGCTCAGCTTCACCTGTTGTGTTTCATCGAAATCTTCCACCACTTCAACCATGTCATACTTTTTCACAACTTCATCAGGAGTTGTAAAATCTCAATCAGATGACCAGTTTCTGTATAAAGCCCAAACTTCTCCCTTTTTAGGGTATATTTGGACTATTTCTTTTGCACCTTTTGTCCATTCCACCTTATGGGAGAAACAATTGAGAGAATTATTGATGTGCTTCCCTATGTACAAATTTCCACTTGTCTTGTAAAACCCTGATTCAATCCAGTTCATTGGACCTAACTCTTCATTACTTTTGGTGATTAGCCAAGAAACGGGCAACTTGAAAGGTTTTACTGAAATAAAACTTTGGATCATTACATAGAGACACGCCATAAGCAGCCCATACCTCATTTTTTTTTTAATTTTGAATGATGCCTCTGTTCGATCGTCGTCAAAGTTGTAGAAATCAAGGTCAGGGACATTCACTGTTAGCACATTAGGCTCCATTTCCTTAGGAAACACATAAAACAGATTTTGAGTTGCAAAAGAGGGCAGCAACATTAGGAAAGGCCAAAATCTGAAGACATAGAAGAAATAAAAATTAATAAACACGGGCTCTAGTTACTGATCTAATCTATTTAATCCAATTTTGAAACTACCAAACTACATTAGGTCGCAATAAAACCCATATCCAAATATATATTAATGGCTAGTTGATGCCCAAGCAAAGAAACCACAAAGTATAGACAAAATAAATAACATACATCAATTCCAATTAACAGAAGACAAACAGAAGGCTACCCCTTTTTACTTATCTTGAATATCAAAACTCGAAAAAACTATTGAATTCTCCTTCACTAAATTTTCTCCAAAATATTTGATCTAGGAGTACCTAAAATCCCTTTTAGAATAATATGAAGACACATCATATCCCCAAAGATGGGTTTTCGGAAAGACTCATTACAATCAGAAATATCATAAACATTTTACCCGATTCTCAAGAAGTCAAACAAAGAGGAACAAAACCCTTTTTGTTCTCCATTCCAGCGATAACTAGATGATAAAATAGATGCATTTGTAAACAAGAATATGAACATACCTCTAGTTTTGTAGCATTATTGTGAAGAACATTCACATAAATTAGAGAGAACATAAAACAGAATTTGAGCTGCAAAAGAGGGAAGCAACATCAGGAAAGGCCAAAATCAGAAGACAGAAGGAATAAAAGTTTAATAAACATGGGCTCTAGTTTTTTCTAAAGCCAAATTTTTCTAAATGGGAGTTAAAATACTAAATAATAATATTTTTGATCGCATTCCTTTTGAATATAATGATAATCATTTAAAATTTTTTCTCTTTAAATGTATATTATTTGTATTTATGAATTACATATGGTATGTAATTTTGTTGAACTTTATGCCCTTTTTGAAACTTAATTTGTAAATACAATCCTTTAGGGAAGAAATATACAAACAAAAATCTTTGAAAAAAATAAAAATATTTAATAAGGAACAATATAATAATACAAAATCGAGATGGAGATGATAAAAGTGTTGATGGTTTTGTCTCTGATTGTCCTTCCTTTAGCAATCATGGAATGTGGTCGCTACAATAGAGTGCAGTCGATCACGAACTTGTCATATCCACCTGTGGTAGAGATGGCTCTAGTTACTGGTCTAATCTATTTAATCCAATTTTGAGACCATTAAACTACATTACCTAGCAATAAAATCCAAATCCGAATTTATATCAATGGCCTAGTTGATGCCCCAGCAAAGCAACCACAAAGTATAAACAAAAGAAATAACATAAATTAATTCCAAATAACAGAAGACAAACAAAAGGCTACCCCTTTTTACTTATCTTGAATATCAAAACTCGAAATAACTACTGAATTCTCCTTCACTAAATTTTCTCCAAAATATTTGATCTAGGAGAACCTGAAAAATCCCTTTTAGAATAATATCAAGACACATAATATCCCAAAAGATGGATTTTCGAAAAGACTCATCACAATTAGAAATATCATAAACATTTTACTGATTCTCAACAAGTGAAACAAAGAGGAACAAAACCCTTTTTGTTTCCCATTCCAGCGACGCCTAGATTGTAAAATAGGTAAACAAAAATATGATCATACCTCTGGTTTTGTAATGTTGTTGTGAAGAACCATCGCATAAATTAGAGAGAACAAAATACAGAATTTGAGCTGCAAAAGAGGGAAGCGACATCAAGAAAGGCCAAATTAAGAATAGACATAGAAGGAATAAAAATTAATAAACACGGACTCTAGTTACCGATCTAATCTATTCAATCAAGTTTTGAAACTACTAAACTAGATTAGCTAGCAATAAAACCCAATTCCAAATATATATCAATGGACTAGTTGATGCCCAAGCAAAGCAACCACAAAGTATAGACAAAATAAATAACATACATCAATTGCAATTAACAGAGGACAAACATAAGGCTACTCCTTTTTACTTATCTTGAATATCAAAACTCGAAAGAACTACTGAATTCTCTTTCACTAAATTTTCTCTAAATATCTAATCTAGGATCACCTTTAGAATAATATCAAGATACATGATATCCCCAAAAATGGGGTTTCGAAAAGAATTATCACAATTAGAAATATCATAAACATTTTACCCGATTCTCAAAAAGTGAAACAAAGAGGAACAAAACCCTTTTTGTTCCCCATTCCAGCTACGCCTAGATGATAAAATAGATGCATTTGTAAACAAAAATATGAACATACCTCTAGTTTTGTAACGTTATTGTGAAGAACCATCGCATGAATTAGACAGACCATAATACAAAATTTGAGCTGCAAAAGAGGGAAGCGACTTAAGAAAAGGGTGAAATTGGAAGACATTCGGTTAAATCGGGTTGTAAAGAAGTGAAATCGAGTAAAAATTAGGTGAAATCGAATTAAAATAGGGAAGCGACATCAGAAGACATTCGGTTAAATCGGGTGAAATCGAGTAAAAATTGGGGTAAATCGGATTAAAATAGGATAAATCGAGTTAAAATTGGATGGAATCGGGTAAAATTGGGTAAAATCGGGTTACAATTGAGTGAAATAAAGTTGAAATTTAGTTAAATCGTGTTGAAATTCGGTGAAATCGATTAAACCATTGGTGAAATTGGATTGAAATATAGTGAAATCGGGTTAATTTTGGGTGAAATTGGGTTAAAATTGGATCACAATCGGGTATAATACAGGTCAAAATTGGGTATTCAAATTGTGTCAAATCCAAGTTAAATGCGTGTCAAAATCGGGTGAAATCAGGTCGGTTAACGCCATTACATGGTTTATATAACAGAGGGGGAGTCGGCTAAAATTGAAAAAGTTGAGGGGGAGTCAGATGCATTTTGTAAGATGAGAAGAAATCGATTTTGTGAGATAGTTCAAGGGAGAATTGGCATAAAGCAGGATAGTTGGGGATGCTGGAGGCTTTTTTCCCTTTAATAATTGAAATAAAGTTAGCTTTAATTAGGTAATTTCAAGGGTTCAATTAGATTTTAATCCTATCATTTTCTTTTAAAAAAATAATTTTAATTTTACATTTATAATATTGATATTGACAAATTTTCCCGGTGACCATTGCGATCCAAACGATCATGCGATTTATGCGACCCAAATGATTCATGTTATCCAAACGACTCATGCAATCTAAGCACCCCAGGCGATCATTGTTACCATGCAACCCTTATAACCCGTACGACCCTTGCGACCAATGCAATCCTTGCGATCCATGCGATACTTGTGACCCATGCAACCCTTGCGACGCGTGCAACTCATGCTCGAAAATCGTTTGAAATCCCTCAAAATCGTTGGAAATCGCTAAAGAGTCGTTGAAAAATCACTGGAAATTGCTCGAAAATTGTTGGAAATCGCTCTCAACTTTGAAATCACCTCTCGCTCCTTCTTCTCAATTTTGAAATAGGTTTCGTTTCACTAACAAAAATATCAAACATATTTGTTTTCACTAACAAAATATAATGGTACATATGTCTTTTGTTCAATTCTTTTTATTAGGTTTAGGAGGGTATACGTGAAATTTATGTAGCCCTATCCTTGATATTCGCGCTCTAACTTCCTCAAACGAAATTGCATTATATAACATAAATACGTTTTAGAAAAACTAGAAAAAAGATCTATTTCATCTAAACTATCGCGCTTTAGTCTTATTTTCCTTGAATTTTTTTATCTCATCTTATTCTCCGTAACTATCATTATTACTTTTATTTCTCCCTAAACTTTAAATATTCATCATATTTCTCTCTTTGTTATATATATGTTAAATTTTCTGTTAAACTTTTTTAAAACAGGCTATCCCCCCCCCCTCCCTCGAACTATATGACTTCTAGTCTATTTCCCCCCAAACGATATAACCTCTAGCCTAAAACCCCGATTTATATAACTTCTAGCATATTTCTCCGAACTATATGACTTCTAACCTCTTCTTCCCCGAACTATATAACTTCTAGCTTATTACCCCTAAAGATTATACATTCAGCCTATTTCTGCGCCAAAGATTGTGCATTCAACCTATTCCCCCCTAAACGATTGTACATTCAACGTATTTTTAAATTTTGGTTATTATAAACATAACATATTTTCTTTAATAGTAACATATTTTTAAATTTTGGTTATTATAAACGTAATATATTTTTTCATAGTAACATTTTTTTAAAATTTTTGTTATAATAAACGTAGCATATTTTCTTTAATATTAGCGTATTTTTAAATTTTGGTTATTATAAACGTAACATATTTTCTTTAATGGTAACATATTTTTGTTTAATAGTAATGTATTTTTAAAGGAAATATGTAACGTTTATAATAATCAAAATTTAAAAATATTTTACTATTAAAGAAAATATGTTACGTTTATAACAACCATAATTTAAAAATATGTTACTATTAAAGAAAATATGTTACGTTTATAATAACCAAATTTTAAAAATACGTTGAATGTATAATCTCTTTTTAATAGGCTGAATGTATAATCTTTGGGGGTAATAGACTAAACATTATATAGTTTCGGGGGGAGAATACGCTATAAGTCATATAGTTCAAGGGAATAGACTAGAGGTTATATAGTTTGGGGGAAAATAGGCTAGAAATCATATAGTTTGGGAGAAAATAACTAGTTTTAAAAAGATTTAACAAAATATTAACGGATATTTAACGAGGAAATATGATGAATATTTAAAGTATAGGAGGGAATAGGATTAGTAATTATAGTTTAGGGAGAATAGGATGAGAGAAAAAGTTCAAGGAGAATAGGTTAAATCGTGATAATTTAGGGGAAATAGACATTTTCTCTTAGACATTTTGGGTTACCCGGACCGAATAACACAATCCATTAGATATATGAGTTATATCGAAACCCATATGGGTTCAATATCAAAAACCCAAATGGGTTCGGGTCGGTTCGGGTTCGGGATAACCGAGGAACCCAAACCCGAAAAAAATAAAAAAATAGTTTATTTTGGCGTTTTTCGGAGTAGAAGTCTTCTACAAGAATGAATCGAATAGTTTTATAGATTTTTTACTTTTTATTTTTTGAATTTTTATTTGGTATTGTTTATGGATTTTTACTTTGTATTTTTTTGAAGTTTTTGTATATTAAATTTGGAATTCACAAAGAACCCATAAAACATGTAAAACAAGTTTAAAACCCAAATTACCAGTACCTAAATAACCCAAAAACCAGAAGAACCCGAAATAGCCAAAATATGTAAATTACTCATATATAATTCGGGTTTTTTTGGGTTCAATGTTTCAAAATCCGAACAATTCAAACCCGGACTGAAACGCGAGGAACCCATTCTGAAAACCAAATGGGTTTTTTTGGGTTCAATTTTTTATAATATGAGTAACCCGAACCCAAACCGAACCCGAGGAACCCATCCCGAAATCCGGATGTTCCACCCCTAGTTTATTTTCACTATTTTTACATTTCATATTTTTTTAGTATAATCTTTTTTGTCAAAAAAAAGAAAAATACACATAAGTGATTATTCTTTAATATTAATATTAAAAGAAAATATGAAGGATAATCGTTGTTTAATTTTTTATAATATTGATTGTGTTTGATTTCTTTTAATCTTAGACTTGAGATATTGAGTCGGGTTGGGTAGAGTTGTCTGCATGTCTTTAATGTGATCATAGATCGTTATTTTGCTTATTTAGATAACAGCGGGAGAATACAAGGCACAAAGTACATACACATATTGGTCTTACTGAGTGTGTATTTTGTAGTCACCCTATTTATAAGCTGTGGTGGATTAAAAGGATATGGCGAGGAAAAAGAGCAATGAGGTTGAACAACAGCATCAGAACTCACAGCAGACTGATGGGAGAGGCGTGCAAGAGGTCTTGATAAGCTTTATTTTGGATTTCGTACTTATTTTATTTATTTATCAAGATTATGATTTTTACGTATTTTATTTTGCTATATGTTCCAGACCACTTTTACTTGGGAATAAATCATTTATTTTGTTTTATAAATGTGTTTGAACGATGATATATGTGGTCACCTTTTGGGGGTGATGGTGGACACCTCTAATCCCGAGGTAGTTTGGGGATAATGGTGTTACAGTGTGATCATAATATTTCTAAACAATCATCATGAACCCAATTTAATTGAGTGAACTTTTTAATTAATATTTTTTCCACCAAGAACGTTTTAGAAACCCAGAGTAGTAAAAAAGCGAGATCTTGACGAAGGAGGCTAGGTGTCCCTGCTTTTACAGGGTAAAAAATGATAGAGAAAATAACGCGAGCCAAAGATTTTTTCTCTTAGCCTTTCTCTTAGAAATTTGAGTCTTGACGATTCAATAAAAAATTTGTTATTCTTTTGAATAAGTTTCCGTAATGGTGAAATTGGTAGACATGTTGTCCAAGCTCGCCAAGTCCAAAGGACCCCAGCACAACGTTTTTCAGCCATCAGTACAATACAGTGCTCCTCGCTCGAAAGGTTACCACAATCTCAACACAATACAACACCAACCCTGATCCAAGTGTCGTAATCTTAACGTCTTTGACCCAATACTCCTCACAAGATAACTGTCACTGACACGCTCGCGCACGCCTTCATCCGAAGGTTTGAGTGTGAAATCACTCGATCGAGACAACTAGACAAGATGTTCACTCGGTTTTAATACCGAACCCAACAGTTGGTCAAACGTCAATTCTCTAGATCATCTCTAATCATTTATATAAATCATATACTTATCATCAATTTTCATATGATAATTCTAGGGTTTAATCCAATCTTCGCTTGTAACGTCTAACTTTACCATTATGATACTAAAATTCCTATTGTGATCATGCCTCTTTTTAAATGTAGAATCTCTCCCATAAATCAACAACAAAACCGAAATTGGGATGGAGAAAAAATCATCATCTTATCTTCTCAGCGATAACTTGACTATTCACGATGATACTGCTAATTATGACACGAATCAATTTTTCTCTAGTATAGATTCGATCAAATAATCAATGTCCATTATACAGAATTTCAAATTGAGGAATTAATAATAAATAGAAAGTCAAAATTATACTAAAACCTCGATTAGAACTCGGATGAATCATAGAACATATGGATTTAGTTAAGGTGTCAGCCACGAAAGTAGGGGTTAACTTGACTAGATTACGTATCTATGCCTTGAGAGAGGATTTAGTTAGATAACTTGATTGGGAATGCATGATTAGATAGATTGATTGTTGGTTTCAAAAGTCTTGTGGTGAAACAGTATCGTAGAATCTTTGTCTCACTATTAAGAACTCGTTAGTTTATTTTCTTTTAGTAATTTCATTCTTAAAACCAATATTTCGTTTGTAGCAAGTTTCTGTTTAATTTGTTTTGCATAGTCCCTGTGGGATCGACACCTAGAGTACTACACATGTGTCGTGCACTTGCAGGTAGTTTAGGTTAAATGTTTAACTTGGAACGCATCAAGTTTTTGGCGCCGTTGCCGGGGACTATTTGTCAACACGCCTTAGATTCGAACATAGAGTCATTCTTGTTTTGTTTTCTTTTTATTTTCTTTTGTTTTGTTCGTTCTACCTAAATACTTTTTATTTATCCTTTGAAAGGAAAGCAGAACCATCTGATCGACACGAGATGGATAACCAAAACGATACATTGAATAATCGCAGATAGCCTCAATTACCCATAGGGAATATGGGATAGTTATAGCAATAGTAACTCACACCTCGACCGCGAGAACTACAGCACAAAACAACGTTGGATAACGTTGCTAGAGGATCATTTATGGATCTAAGTGTAGAGGAAGCATACGAGTTGATTGATAACCTCGCCATGAACCACACTATGTGGTCCACACTGAGAGGTATGTCAAACAGAACTACAGGTCTATATGAGCCAAATCAGAGCAGAGCAATGGCAATGTAGCGAATGCTATGTACTATGTGAATTGCGGAGATACGGAGCATGTAACGTATCAATGCACGGTGCAAGAAGATATGGAACAAATTATTTATGCCCAGCAGTAAGGGAACACGTAATTCGGGAATACCTACAACCCTGAAGGAACCATATGAATCTTTCGTACTGAATGAAACAACCGGTGAAGTATTCAGGATTTCAGCAAAGACAGCAACTGCAACAATTCCAGCTAGCTCAACAAGCTCCTCAACTTCCTCAAACTCCTTCATCAAGCCTTGAGGCCGTGATGCTCGAATTCATCAAGGAGCAAAGGCAGCAACAATCACTTCAAAATGAATTCAATGCGGACATGGGGACAGCGGTTAATGAAATTAAAACACATATGGAATCCTTGAGCAAGCATGTGAAGATCCTGGAGAACTCCATAGCACATCAAGCTGCATCAACCTCTCGGAACCCCGAACAACTTCCGGTAAAACCAGATCTAAACCCGATAGAGTACGTGAACGCTAATATCTTGTGCAGCGGTGATGTGATTGAGCACCCGCCCTCTAAAGAGCAAGAGAAAGTTGCTGGAACATCTATGGAAAAAGGCAAAGGCATCATCGCGATTATGGAAGGAGTTGAACCAGATTTGGAAAAACCATATGTTGCTCCACCGACGTATAAACCTCCTATTTTATTTCCTCAATGGTTGGTAAGTAGTAAGAATGAAGAGAGAGTAGGTAGATTTCTAGAGGTCCTCAAGAAGCTAAACATCAACATCTCATACATGGAAGCCCCCCAAAAAATGCCCAATCACGCCAAACTCCTCAAGGAGGTTCTTTCCAACGAGAGGTGTATCAAAGAGAGTGAAAGGGTAGCACTCATCGAGGAATGCAACATCATTCTTCAAAAAAAGCTGTCCTCAAAGTTGAAGGACCCCAGAAGCTTCTCCATTCCATGTACTATATGGGACATTGATATTGATAAAGCATTATGCGGTTTGGGAGCAAGCGTGAGCCTCATGCCACATTCGGTCTTCAAGCGGATGAACTTCAGAGATCTATAACCTACCAAGATGTCTTTATGACTCGAAGATCGTTCCGTTTTCATTTTGTAACTAGCCAATGTGTCCAAAAAAACTTTTGTACTATCTAAAAAAACAAAAGTTATTTTTTGGTAAGATATCCGATGGGAATTGTTGAAAATGTTTCCACCAATGTAGGTAATCTTTGCATTCCCGTTGATTTTGTTGTACTTGACCTAAAGGAAGATGCTAGGGTGCCCATTATTCTTAGTAGATCTTTCTCAGCTACTGTAAGTGCCATTATAGACGTATAACAAGGAAAGATCTCCTTACGTGTCGGAGATGAGCGCAGAGGAGACAAGAAAACCACCCACTCTCCTAAAGAAGAATAGGAGAGTAAGCTCTTCAATATGTACGCATGACATTTTTACGAAAGACATCCATAAACCTTCCACCGAAGCTCAAAGGAGACTAAACCCGAACTTGAAAGAGGTAATGGAAAAAGAGACCATAAAACTTTTTGACGCAGATATCATTTATCCAACCTCAGGCAGAGAATGGGTGAACCCCGTGCATGACGCGCCAAAGAAAGGAGCACTGACAGTGATCCGCAATGCAAACGAAGACCGCGCTAAGGGATGGCACGACAAGAAGATCCTACCTCACGCTTCCAACCACGTGACTTAGTTCTACTTTTTAATTCTCATCTTAAGCTTTTCTCGGGCAAACTACGGTCCCGTTGGTCTGGCCCTTTTCAGGTACGAGAGGTATTCTCGTATGGAGTACTGGAACTTTGGAAAGGGACGGAGGAACATTCAAAGCTAATGGACAGCGACTAAAGCTCTACCAAGCCGCTCCACCAATTGAAAGTGGAAACTCCATTCCCCTTTTCGATCCATCCGTCATGAACGCATGAGTCATGGAGACGTCAAGCTTAAAGACGTTAAATAAGCGCTTTCTAGGAGGCAACCCAGCACTTTGTTTTCTATTTTCGTATTTGTTTGAGTTTAAGACTCGATTTATTAAAAAAATAACCAAAAACATGACTTGACTTTCCTTACCCTCCAACGGAGCTTCACGTCAAGGACGTCGTTCAATTCAAGTCTGGGGGAGCAGCTCACATTTGTCAGGTTACTTCGTTTTATTTTCTTTTATTTTTCTCCTTGATTTCGTAGTTCTTAGTTAAGTTTTTAGTTTGGTTTTGTTTTCATGAGTCAGAGTCGTCCCAAGCACTTGTCCGGTGCCACGATATGAGATAAACCCTGAACCTAGGATACTTAAGAAGCTGGCCTTTTCCGTGATATTTTGCATTTTTGAGCTAAGGTTTTCCTAACCGTTAGAGCTTATTAGTCGGTTAAAAAAACAAATATGTCGTAATTCTTTGCGAATCCTAGTGTTGCTTGTGGGAGGTTTAGACGAGGCTGGCAAGCTAGTTTCTTGTTTATTCTCTCCATTCGGATGATTATACTTTGTATAGATGATGCTTTACTTATTTTAATGAGGATTATTCGATCTATTGAAAATGAGCTTGTTTTGCAGAATAAGAGTATACACTAACACTCCGACATCGATAGGTATAATGCCAAAAAGCATAATCTAAAATCGATATGACTGCATCGACCTTGACATTTTATTGATGGTTCAAGTCTTAGTGGTGGGTTGGCGATCATTTTTCTACATCCTAAGGGCAAAGCACAATAAAAACGCTACATACTCCGATGCACTCTTGAACGAGATGCATGAGTATACCATCATCAGTAGTCTGGGTCTAAGTAGAGGCTGGATCACTTCAAATCCAACGTCCTATGAACATAGTGTGTCTGAAAAATATAAAAAAAAAGAGGGAAAAAATAAGAAGAAAGAAAAAAATAAAATAAAGAAAGAAAGAAGCTCGTAAGTATCCTCGTTTGCTCTATGTTTAGCATTTCTCTAAAGTCTTGTTGGATGGAGAGAGTTGCGGTTGCTTGCTTAGTGTGCCTTCGATTTGCTTTCTCGTAGGTAGCCATGGTGAACCTAGGATTAAGACTGAAATCATTAGGCCGAATTTGCTCTAGACTTGCTAGTTGATCGATTAGGTTCGCTTTAGCGATGTTTCTAGGAGAAACGGGAATTATCGGTTTTTGGAATACCCTTCGTGTTCGACGTTTACATTTTCTTAGCGACAAACAAACATTCAAGTCTCGGGGATTTTGATCATCTCGTTTTCATACATATTTTTCGCATGATTTTAGAGATGTTTATGATGATAGATGTGATGTTTACGTGTGATTTTGTATATGTTTTACTTGTTTTCGTGTTTGCATGTTCTTACAGGTTTAATGCGTATTTGGTTAATTTCGGAGCTAAAGAACATCCACGGGATACAAACACGAGCAAGTTTTGCAAAATATGACCATATCCTATCAAAGGACAAGCAACCTGTGCAGGGTGGATCCCTTAGCCCGCGCGGGCTACAAACTCTAGCACTTTCAGCATGTCTCGGGCTGATGCTCAGCCAGAACGGATCAGCATCTTCAACTTAATCTGCACGGGGTGGTTCCCTTAGCCTGCGGGGGGTACTTGTTCTAGCAAATCCAGCATGGCTAGAGCTGATGCTTAGCCCGAACGGATTAACCCTCACCAAGCTAGCCCGCGCGGGTCGCGTCCGTCGCCATCCAAGAACAAAAAAGGAAAGTCTGGCTTGCACAAAAAGGAAGTGGTCAGCCATCTACACAAAAAGGAAACTTGGTTAGAGGAGAGGAATGGAAACCACATGGCTAGAAAATAGAAAGGAAACATCGTCCACTTACTCAAGAATGGAAACAAATGAAAAACAAGAGTGCGAAACACACAAAAACATAAACGGTAGCTGCTGCAACAAAGAGGAAAGAAGAGTGAACTCCTAAAGGGAAAAAGAGAGCAAAAGAGGAAAGAAGAAGAAAAAGAAAGAGAGGAAGAAGGAAAGGCACGAAGGGGAGCAGGAGTTGAGCACATTTTTAACATTACAGGACGAGAGTTTCAAAGAGAGTTATAGAGATAGAGTAGAGAGAGAGGAGCTGGTTCGTGAGCACTCTTGGCGGGGAGACATTCAATGAGCGTTAAAGATCGAATCAATATTTCGTTTTCGTTTGGTTTTCTATCTTCTTTAAACTATTTACTTCGTTTATGTTGTTTGATTTCAAACACATGACCGAGTAGTCTTTTTTTTCTAGGAGAAGGGATTAGCTCATGGCTATCCCGGAACCTCTTTTGATTTATCTTTCTATGAAATTTCTCACTTTCGTTTATCTATTCTTTATCTGAGTCTTTGATTGAGTTGTATTTACAAAGGCCAAGTAGATGCATGTTTTAGGGACTTAGGAGAAGGACCGAAAGGAGAATTCTAATCTCAGATGATCAGGCTAAGAACAACCGAAACTAGGTCACGAAAATAGAGTAGTAGCAATTGAGGGTTAATCCGATGAATCATAGAATTTATGGATTTAGTTTAAGGTGTCAGCCAGGAAACTAGAGGATAACTTGACTAGATTACGTATCTATGCCTTGAGAGAGGATACATATTATATTAGGATCGTTGGCCTTAGATAACTTTATTGGGAATGCATGATTAGATGGATTGATTGTTGGTTTCGGAAATCTTGTGGTTAAACTTAAACCAATATTTCGTTTGTGAAAGATTTGGCATGTCAGTGTCAATGTCTTGACTGCAATCATCAATTTTCACCTAATATTAGTAAAATGTGTAAGTTTATGAGTGAATCCAAATGCTTACATATAAGATATTATCGAAGAATGCTATTTGATTTATCCTAATAATTGATAAAATACCTTTGCATGTGAACTTTATCTCGAGTAATGTCCTCTTATCTCCTTATTGTAGGAAGTGGATCGCTACTCACTCATTAACGACTGCAATTATTTTGATGTTGAGTTGTCAGCATGTGATTGTTTTTAAGCTATCGTAAAATATTATAGTTAATTTTATAGAAAATACATTTATACAACATATAAAAACAAGTATTTGTTAAGTATTATATTCTATTTTAAATAAAAAAGACGTCAATATAACTTAGAAACAAAAGTTCTCATTCCAATTAAAAAAATATCAACCTTTAAATAATAATTTGTAATAAATATACATTTTTTATTTAATTAAAAAAGTCATAATATAAAAACATATAATAAGAAGATAATAATATATCTACTATTATACATTAAATATAATAATACATTTTAAATACGTAAAATTGATTCTAACTTATCTTACTCTCTCTAACTATGATTTAGATGCTCCAATTATTATAAACACTTTCGTTCAATTTTTTTCAAATAATTTCATATATTAAAGAAACACGAAATCTTGTAAGATTATTTAAAATCAATATATTAGCATTCACCCTTCATCTTCCCGTACGATGAAAGGATTATATAAAATGGTATTCTCATTAATCTTATTATTTAATAATATAAATTGTATACAATAATTTTCTGACTTTTTAAAAGAATAATCCTATTACCCATTTTTATACAAAGATCATACACACTATGAAATTATCATCAATTTCACGTCTTTCTAATATGAATATCATATACTTAATCGAAATAATTAATAAATAAAATATAACATCAACATTTAAAAGCTCAAACACAAACATAAATAAATTACTTACTTTTAAAATATTTGAATCGTCATAATTAGGAGTGTCAAACGGGTCGACCCGGCTCGAACCAGCTCATGGCCCGATGAATATGGTTTCGGGTCGGCTTGGTTCAAAATCCAGCGGGTCAAAATTATTAGGGTCCTGGCCCGGTACGACATGATTCGGTCGGCCCACAGACCGAAATTATATTTTCATAAATGGACTAAAGAAGGAACTTGGAAGAGAGCAATTTGCTGAAGACATGGAGGAACCTAGCAATCTACGAAGAAGCAAGCCGGCGAAGACACGAAGCAAGCCAAAATCAACGTTTGGAATGGACCGACCGAAGCCCGAAATGGACGTTTGGAATCAACTGAAGAAGATGCCTAGAATTTACCTAAGACGACGCCTGAAATCGATCAAGCTTGGAATCCACCGAGCTTCGAATTGATCGAAGATGACAAAACAATGAGCTTGAATCGACTAGCACCTTGGAATCGATGCCTGGAACCGATGCTTGAGGACGAAACGATCGAGTATGGAATTGACGATGACGACGAAACGACTGAGATTGGAAGCGAAGCAGGAAAAAAAATTGATGAAGAAGGCATGACACAATAATGGGAAAGGAGAAGAAAGAAAGGTCTTAGACCTATTTTTTGTTACGGGTTAAAGCTTGACGTGCCGGTCTGAAGCTTGACGAGTCAGATCACAATTTTACAGGCTTTTTGAAATTCTGAGCTTGAAGGCCCAAATGAAAACGAGTCTATAAATGTAAGTACCGAGCCCGTTATTTTCGGACAGGCTCTCGTGCGGGCCCACGGGTCGGACTGTATTTTGGCACTCCTTATCATAATTTATGAAAAATTTACAACTATTTTAACTAAATTATGAATGAAATAATAAAGAAGTGTTAAATTTTAATTAATTAAGTCATAAAACTCTTAGACGTTCGAGATTGATGAAGTCACAACAATAAAATCGATTTTGATATGTACTCAAAGACTTTCATGATTGCAAATGCACCATGATACCTACGTCCACTAGCTTGGACATGGACAAGAAATGCAATTTCCAAAGTAAACTAATAATTCTTTTATTCGGTGTGTGATCCAAAAAGACCAATTAATGTTGGCAATAGTTATTGATGCCCACTAAAATTTCGGTTTTGATCAATATTTAGAGATATGAAGAGTTTTTGATGAATAAAAAAGATTTCAAGTTAAGTTTAAGTTATGTACGGTCTCGTCTGTTGCAGTTTATTTTCATTTTATGTATATATATATATATAAGATCTTGTAGTTAAATTATGATTTTTTAGTATATTGTGAGGAAAAATATAATACAGATTAAAAAATATCATTTATTTAAAACATATAATTGTTAAAAATTTAGATTTCTTCCATGATATCCGCTTCCACTAGCTTGGACATGGACAAGAACTGTAATTTCTGAAGTAAGTTAATAATCCTTCTCTTTGGTGTGTGATCCAAAAAAGACCAATTAATGCGTGACAAGATTTAGTGATGGACAATGAAATTTCGGTTTTGATCAATATCTGTAGACATGAAGAATTTCCTTTGAATTAATGAAACTTAAGTTAAGTTTGAATTATCTATTATCTCATCCGTTTCGTTTTAGTTTCATTTTATGTATGTGTGTGTATATATGATTTTGTAGTTAAATTATGATTTTTCTTAGTTTATTGTAATGAAAAATATAATAAAGATTACAAAATGGTGTTTATTTAAAATACTTAATTGTTGAAAATTTTAGATTTTTTCCATTAATAATATCGTATAAAGCTACAACTTAAAAATTGTAAATACATTTTTATTTCATGATTACTATTTCTAAATTATTTATATAGTACATGTGTTAAATCTAAAAATAGTTTAATAGTAAAGTATTTTGTATTTTACGACTACATGAGTTCAAAAATTTATATATTGAATTGTTATTTTCAATCTATAGTTTAGTATTGATATATCAATAAATTTAATGGTGATTTTTAATGTATTTTCAACTTAATTTCTATTAAATTAAATAGTATTTTATATTTCACATCAATATTTAATAATGCATTTTACGTGTTATTTTTTTGTAACTTTCCCTTATTATTCTTATGAATTAAAAAAATTATTATAACACTATTAAAAATATCCCTTTTAATTTTAAAATAACGATATAGTTGTAATATTTTGATTTCTACTATAAATATACAATTTTATACTCTCCGCACATTGCGCAAGTTTTTTTCCTATTATATATATTTTAATCCTAACTTTTTGAATTAATCATAATTTACTTATTGAGAAACTTATATTATTTTACAATTTATCATCTTAAATGGTACATATTTATAATAATTTATAAAAAAATACAATATAAGTAACATCATTTCGAATATAACCATATATATCAGAATAATAAATTAAAAGATAAATTGTAAGAACTCGTATTGCAATATATATTTTTAAATTTTTCATTAAATAAATTGGAATTAACTAGTAAAACATCCAAAGTTAATACAAATTTTTATGTAAATAGTATTTATTAGGCAATAGATTAATCACTAGGCGACCGCCTAAGCAATATTCTATTTTTAAGATAGAAATAAAATTAAGGAAAAGAACTTTAACAAATTTTATCAAGATGTTAACGAAATTAGATACTTTTGAATGAGTAATGAATTAACAAAATTTATTTATTTATTTTTCATTGTATTTGTATAAATAATCATTTATGTTCTTGTCTAAGTAGGAATGCACGAATAAAATAAAACTGACTTGATAGTAAAAGGTTGAATAATCTTGTTTATTTTTAATTTAATGTGAGGTTGATGATTTAAAATAAATAATAAATAAACAAGGCTTTGAATGTGTTTCTATCAAAGTGATCCATATCATATTCAAGATTGGATTGTTGATAGGTAGTGGAAAAACGAAAGATGAATCATCGTAAGAATATGAATGATCAAACCAAAATGTGTTGATGTGTGAAGGTTCAAGAGATCAAGCAAGCGGATAATTTGCTTATGGTTAGAAAGTTTGGTGAATCAGATTTTGATTCCAAAAATTAACATAGAGTTTGAATTCGATAAATAACATTTCGTCTTCAAAGATCAAACAAATTTGGGTTAGGAAGAGTGATCTGAATTGTTACGTTGCGTATATATCTGCTCACAAAGAAAACATAAATACCTGGTATTTTGACAGTGGATGCTCACGGCACATGACAGGTAACAAAGATTTACTGTCAAATTTTGTTGAAATAAAGAATGCAGGGAGTGTAGTGTTTGGAGATGGTAATAAAGGAAGAATTCTCGGCAAAGGAGATATTATTTATATTAAATATATTGTAAATGTTTTAAATTAAAATTTTAGATTATAATTACTTATATATATATCGTCTAAATAGCCTAGACACCTTCTAGAGGCACTAGATTCTAGGCGCTAGATGTTCGTCCACCTAGATGTCTGTCCACCTCACCTCTAAAGCTTTTTTGAACTTCTTAAATATACATCCAAATACCCAATTTTTTTTTTTTGTCATATAAAGTTTTTATTTATAATAATAACCATATGAGATGAAGATGAAAATTCCATTCCTCGTGTTCTTGGGATTGGTACGTCCGTACGCCTCTCTACTCTGATCGCATTGGCTTTTGCGAATTGCTTATGTATAGAGGAATTCGTGCATAGCTCGGTTGAGTTCATAGGTTTCTTGTTTGATTCGTCGCAGGTTATGCTCTACGCTTTTCATGTCAGTGGAGCCAATTTACAGACACGAACAGGGTATGGCACTCATATCTTCACCTGAATGCTCATCTTTTGACTATCTTCACCTGAATCCTTATTCTTCCATAATGTTGCCTTCGCAACCACCGAGATCTTAAAACTTATCGCCCACTGCGTGATTGTCCAGGATATAACACTTTACAGGTTTCATTTTCCTTTTCACACACCAATCTTATGAGTTTGATTTATTATGCTGGATGGACTTCCAGATCCATATGAAATTTGTCAAATCATTGGTTGCTTTGTGGGATCTGTTGCATGTGATTGACACTTGAAATTATCTACTTTTGGCTTCAGGAGCTCTGTATTCCATCTTCTGCTGCTGTTCACTACGATCCAGATCATGAAGTAAGGCTTACTTCCCATAGTTTCTGTCCTTTTAACAAACAATCATTTACCTAATGCTTCTTTTTGAACTCCATATTTCATGATGTGACCTTCATTGCAACTTACAGTGACTATTATGGAAATATTCGTCTTGGAACTGTGAAAATGGAGGATCTTTCATCTTCTTGGGTTTTAGAGAGCCCCGATCAAGTTCGTGGCAAGGGAAAAGATCTGCAGGTACCAAGATTTGGTTTTTCTTTTTTAGAAAACTATGTTACCCTTTTGATAAACAAGAGTCATATTACCAACGGATGTGAAGCTCAGGGTGAAAGTTTTAGATTGAATGCAACAATCTTCATCTCCCATTACCGAAACTTAAATTGGTCTAAGCATCCTCTTCCTCAAGCTGGTTAGCAGAATCCTTGCGAAACCCAGAATGATTATAGAAATGCTTTGTGTTTTGCTTGAATTCAGACATCAAACTTGCTCCCTTGAATCTATGCTTTTGGTTGCTGACATTGATTTTATTAAATAGGTAGTGATACCCAAGGAACCGTTTCAAAATGACACTAGACTGGAAGAGGTTGTCAGCTATTCGACTCGCAATCAGTCGGGTCAAAGTGAAAACCAGTTTCCACGACAGGAATTTACAAACACTATGAAACTGAAACGTCAAGTGATCTATCAAATGCTTCTATGTGTGGTCACTGTTTTTTTTTTTGTTTGGAGTTGACTGGGATTGTGGCAATTGTATTGCTTCAGATCTTAGGACAGGAAAGGAGAGCTCAACGGACTCTGGAGTTGATTCGACATAATAAGGAAACCGATAAGAAGATGCAAGAAGCAGCTTTTGAGCGGTCGATAAATTTTGATAACTCGGTCAAGGGGAAATACAGTATCTGGAGAAGCATGTGCTAATATCGCCAAGGCGAACAACGCGACCAATCTATATGATTCTCTGATGCAGTATTGCAGAGAAAATCGACAAATTATTGGAGAAGCAATCTCTGATGCTGACCTTCCTGCGAGGTACATCTACACTCTCTCCTCAATCTTTGATTAACGGGACATGCTGATTATTGTTGAATTTCATCCAAAGCACTTGTTCTCTAGTGCACTTGATCAAGCAAAAGGCATGGGTCATGCTCTCACTGGCAAAAGACCATTATATGACTGTCATAAAGTTGTGAAAAAATTTAGGGCCATGCTTCAATCAACTAAAGGCCATGTAGACGGAATGAAAAGAAATAGTGCATTCTTAATTCAGCTTGCTGCAAAAACGGTTCCAAGGCCATTGCATTGCCTTACCCTGCAACTAATGACATACTACTTCCTTTTGGGTTTTGAGAAAGAGGGTACTGTCAAAGAGGATGGTGATAGAGACAAGTTTGAAGATTCTTCTCTCTATCACTATGCAATCTTTTCGGATAACGTTCTGGCTGCATCAGTTGTGGTCAACTCCACCATCCTTAATTCCAAGGAACCACAGAAGCATGTGCTCCATATTGTGACTGACAAATTGAACTTTGTTGCAATGAAGATGTGGTTTCTCGTCAACGCTCCTGCTGGGGCAACAATTCAAGTTGAGAATATAAATGATTTCACGTGGTTGAATTTCTGTTACTGCTCTGTTCTTCAGCATCTTGAATCTGCAAGGCTGAAAGAGTACTACTTCAAGGCAAACCATCCTTCATCTATCTCTGCTGGAGCAGACAATCTAAAGTACAAGAACCCAAAGTATCTGTCAATGTTGAACCATCTCAGATTCTACCTTCCTGAGGTCTATCCGAAGCTGGACAAGATCCTATTTCTTGATGATGACATTGTGGTGCAAAAGGACTTGACACCTATCTGGTCAATTGACTTGCAAGGAAAGGTGAATGGTGCTGTTGAAACGTGCAAGGAGAGTTTCCACAGATTCGACAAGTACCTCAACTTCTCTAGTCCAAAGATATCAGAGAATTTTAGTCTGAACGCTTACGGATGGGCATTTGGCATGAACATGTTCGACTTGAAAGAGTGGAGAAAAAGGAACCTGACTGGGATATATCACCATTGGCAAGACATGGTAAGGCCACACGTATCCTTATGTTGTACATATGGGTTGGGAGATGTTTAATTGACTCACTTGAAAACTGTGGATTCAGAACGAGGACAGGACACTATGGAAGTTAGGGTCGTTACCGCCAGGACTCATCACATTCTACAACCTGATGTTCCCGCCGGAGAGGAGTTGGCATGTGCTGGGACTCGGCTATGACCCAGTGCTCAACCAGACGGAGATAGAGAATGCGGCTGTTGTACACTACAACGGCAACTACAAGCCATGGCTGAACTTGGCAGTGGCCAAGTATAGACCTTACTGGTCCAAGTATGTCTTGTATGATAACCTTATATCCATTCATGCAATGTGAGACAATAACGATAAAGGGTTGTAGTGGAATTCGTTCTTTGAAAGCTCTGTATACATTTTGCTCGGAGGGTAGTTAGAAAACAACATGAATGAAGGAGATAGTAGGTATAGTCTAGTTATTTGTATGTGTATTTATATATGTATCTAGAGTGAGACAGGGCATTTTGGGGCCATATAAGGTGGAATATTGGACTGAGCCTCATAACTATTGGCATCAGGTCCATCAAAGGTTAAATATTGGGCTGAACTTAATAACTATTTGCTCTTCCATGGTAATCCTGGTCGCTTCTTTGGAATCGCCATGGTTGGACCTTCTAAGGATCGTCCGTTCCCATAGAGGCTGTTAATGCAGTAAAAATTGGATCGAGTTTTATGTATGTCGTTTCAGGTGATTGAGAACATTGAGGGAATTTGAATTTAAATTGAAGAAGGCTGGAACGAGTCAACTAGAAGATCCAGGAGAAGAATAAGGAACGATTTGAATCGACCGGATTCAATGCTGAAGATTTTCAGCACAACGGCACAGCTGAAGACCAGGAGGTGGTTGCTGAGCTGTGA
>CM071862.1:26020106-26034485 GCA_036759665.1 Gynandropsis gynandra | reverse complement strand
TTGAGGATGGAATACGTACACGAAACAAACCACGAATTAATTATCACGACATGGTTAAGTTTGCATGCTTTACGTCACAGATAGAACCTAAAAATGTTTGTGATGCTTTAGATGATGAGTCCTGGATTAGAGCAATGCATGAGGAATTAGAGCAATTTGTTAGAAATGATGTCTGGACCTTAGTTCCTAGACCATTGCATCAAAATGTGATAGGGACAAAATGGGTATTTAAAATAAAACAAATGAACAAGGGGAAATTGTCCGCAATAAAGCTAGATTAGTGGCACAAGGTTATACTCAAGTGGAAGGAGTAGACTTTGATGAAACCTTTGCCCCAGTAGCTAGACTGGAATCTATTCGTTTGTTGCTCGGTGTTGCGTGTTTCTTTGGCTTTAAATTGTTTCAGATGGATGTGAAGAGTGCATTCCTCATACTTATACTTCAAGAAGAAGTATATGTTGAACAGCCAAAAGGATTTGAAGATCCACACAATCCAGATCATGTCTATAAGCTCAATTTGTACGGACTTGGTATGAAAGGCTCACAAGTTTTCTAGTACAAAATGGCTACAAAAGAGGGGGAGTTGATAAAACTCTATTCATTCATAATTCAGATGGCATTTTGTTGGTTGTTCAGATCTATGTGGATGATATTGTATTTGAATCGCAATCGCAGGAAAAAGTAAACTGGTTTGTGGAGACTATGAAGCGGGAGTTCGAAATGAGCATGTTTGGAGAATTGAGTTACGGACTTCAAGTTTGAGCTATTTCCTTGGACTTCAAGTAAAACAATTAGATGATGGGTTGTTTATCTCTCAAAGCAAATACGCCAGAAATCTGGTGAAGAGATTCGAACTGGATCAAAGTAAGTCAGCCAATACACCAATGTCGACAACAACAAAACTGACAAGGGATACAGATGGTGAAGATGTTGAGGTTAAGCTATACCGAAGTATGATTGGTAGTCTATTGTATCTTACTGCAAGTAGACCTGATTTATGTTTAAGCGTAGGGATCTGCGCCAGGTACCAAGCTAAACCAAAGAAATCCCACTTGCTTGCAGTTAAAAGGATTATCAAATACGTCAAAGGCACTGCAGAGTATGGGTTACTGTATTCCAAAGATACTAATTGTGAAATTGCAGGTTTTAGTGATGCGGATTGGGGAGGAAACGCGGATGATCGGAAAAGTACTTCTGTGGGCTGTTTCTTTCTAGGAAACAACTTGGTCTCATGGCACAACAAAAAGCAAAACTCTACGTCACTTTTTACTACTGTCCCAGCCCAGTCTAGCACTGTTCATATTTCCTCTTCTAGTCCAGAGTCAACAAACCCTACAAAATCGCAGGAATCAGAAAGGAACATTCCGGTCTCTGAAACACCGCAGTCACCTCCAGCTGCACGCAGAGGTACCCCAATTTCTCACTCACAGGCTTACTCTAAAAAATTCTATAAGGAATCATATAAGAGTAGGTTTAGGACGTTGAGGGAGAGGGAAATTTTCTCTGAAAAAGGGTTAAGTGTACAGCAATTTCAACATCTGTCTGTTTGGAACATTTTAGTTAACAGAAAGCTAACGAGCACAGTCACTACTGTGACTCCCATTTGCAAGGAACTAGTGTATGAATTCTATGCTAATCTGTCACCGGAGATAGAGGATTCAGGATCAGCTCAGTTTGGCACCACGTATGTGCGTGGTAGAATTTTGAAGTTCAGTGCGGAGGTCATTAATGACTTTCTGGGTACCCCGCATATACCAATTACTAGGAGTAAAGAAATCCAGCTTGATTTGGATATGGATACTGTCACACAGCAATTGACAGAGGGCAAGATGAGTTCGTGGTCTGGACAAATCCCGAACTCCAAACTGCAATGGGAGTATGCCCTGTTAAATAAGATTTCCCGAACGAACTGGATACCAAATAAGAAATCGGATGCAATTCGGCAAGATACCGCAGTATTTCTTTACTGTGTGAAGAATGACATTCCCATCAACGTTGGGAAAGTGTTTCTGGATGTTATTGTGGGACTTGGAGTATCCAACTCAACCAAGTTCATTCTTCCATTCCCTTGCCTAATTCAGAATATTTTGGTTCAACAAGTACCCGATATAATTGGACAAACTGAGCCCCGGGAGAATATTCCACCTTGGATCAAATTGGAGAATCGTTATATGGCAAAGATGCCCTCGGCGTCAACTGCTGAATCTTCGAAGAGTAATTTGGTCCGAGAACTTACAGAACTTCGCAAATTAATGACTGAGACCATGGGCTGTATGCTTCGCAAGATTGATGATCTCATCTTGCGTTCTCAGAGTAATCCTGTGAACTTAATTTGATATTTCACTCGTTCTAGTTTATGTTGTGGCTAATTTTTTTTGAAATCTTATCACATAAACAGGGGGAGAAATACAAAGAGGAGAAGAAGAAGCAGAGGAAACAGAATCTGAAGAGGTTCAGGAGGAATCCTCTTCACGAAGGAACAAAAGAAAAAGAAAGCAAAATTGATTTCTTTTAAGTGCATCTAAAAGACATTTGTTTAAGTGTACTTAATGACTTTTATTTTCCTATGCCTGATGACTTGGTTTAGGGTGTTAAACTTCGTTCTATGATATGCGTGGATGTTTTTTACTGCAATATTTTGAATTCCTTGTGTTTCTAACGATTAGGTGTTTTTGTGATAAGAATTCAAAAAGGGGGAGATTGTTAATGCAGTAAAAATTGGATCGAGTTTTATGTATGTCGTTTCAGGTGATTGAGAACATTGAGGGAGTTTGAATTTAAATTGAAGAAGGCTGGAACGAGTCAACTAGAAGATCAAGGAGAAGAATAAGGAACGATTTGAATCGACCGGATTCAATGCTGAAGATTTTCAGCACAACGGCGCAGCTGAAGACCAAGAGGTGGTTGCTGAGCTGTGAGAAAGGTAGATAAATTGATCTGAAATAAAGAATGAAGATCAACGAGTCTGAGAAATATCTGGGGAGTGCACGAAACAGAGAACAAGAAAGTTCAGAGTTTTAGGTGCACTTAAATAGATACTGGGTTGAAAAGGAAATAGTTGTGAGTTGTATTTACACGTTTAACTCAGGGGGAGTTAAATGGGTGGAAATCTTTAGTACATTGTAGAAAACGACAAGTGTACTTAAAATTGACAAGTAAATAAACATATACTGTTTGAAATTTTCTAGTCCGATTGATCATTTGCTTATTAGTCATCTTTTACAAGATTTCAGAGGCTGCTCCTGTCACCCCGGGCCGACTTGTCTATGTAGGTCGACGTCTTGAAAACAACCCCAACGTAGCGTCTGATTCCCAACTCAAGCAATCCCAGGGATCTCTCTCTGGTAGGTTAGACTGGGAAGACCGATACCATCAGCTTCAAACGCTTCTCAACAAACTTCTGATTCAGAGTATGTCCCTTCACCTTTTCCTTCGGGGTCCTTCTCTAGTTGTGATTACGTCTTTATGTTTTTCGCTCGTTTCCCTGCCAGTGCTTCAACCACTTCCATCCCTCGACCTCAGTAGACATGTTGTTCAGTTGGAGAAGAGATCTATTCAACTCTCTCTCGAGGAAGGTAACATTCTAACGCATATGTTTTGGAATGATCCATAGCTTCCCAGGTTGCAACTCTTGAGCCGTGTTGTATGTTCCATATGGTTACTCCAAGGCTCATGGCATGTAGATTTGTGATGCTCTCACCCATAGCTGCATGAATTCATATAGTGGGTAATATGTATTTCTCGATAATGGTGCAGCTAAAGAGATGCAGCGTGTGGCAACTTTGAATTTTCTAGGAAGGGTCGTGAATAATGAGAAATCTCCACCAAATTCCGGAGGTTAGTCAGAGAAACCACGACTGTAGGAAGGCTCAAACAAGTGCCTCGATCATCAGCTTGTTTGTGATCTTGCAAGGTGACCCATGCGACATGGAGATCAACTTCTTTCGACTTAAATGTTTTCCCACGTAAATTGAGACCATCGTTACCAATACAGAACAGACACCCGGATTTCAGCTGGATTCGTTTTAGAATTATCAGTTCCACCTCGTTTCAGCAAATTGATAGATAAATGTGAGACTCTTGGCACAATTACTTCTGCTGCATGGTGTTTATCATTGTGTTTGATATTCCATGATTTTCTTCCAAAGCATGAGGGTGTAGCAGTTATTTGTGAAAGGGATGACTGATGTTCCTTGTGCTCATGACCAAAGGCTGGTTAAACGAATGAATATCTTGTACAGATGAAGAAACTTTGTGTAGGATTTCTTATTACAAGAATCAACCATGTTCTGTTTTCTATTTGCAAGCCATAATTATAATAGTCGTCTCTAGTACTTTGGCAAGTGAAAACGAGAGAGCAGACAAGATCCCATGAGAAACAAGCCAAAGTTGAATCCTTTATTGTTCGCTTCAGGTTTCCAGTTTGAGAAGAGGTCGGAGCTCCCCAGTGAGCTCCCCAGTCGGCAGTGACAACCCTTGCGGTGTGACTTGTTCTTGCGAAGGGAGAGTAACAGATTCAGACCTTATCGATAATACAACAATGATAATGGTAAATAATGACCTGAGAGTCCCCTGATTATAATTCAACAATTGATCCATGGGCCTCCTCTTTTCCTTGTGTTGCTCCCATGATCATCTTTTTTTTCATTTCTGTGTTCTTCTCATCATCGTTTCTCCATGCTCTGACACAGAGCTGTCTCCTTCTCCTTCTCCGGGATATTAAGCTGTACACTTTCCGGTGATTCTTCACCACAGGTCTCGTGGTTTCTCACCGATATAGCCGAGCCTTCTCTTCTCATAACATGTTGGTATCGTCTCCCCTCGGTGGCTGGACGGAGAAGCGGAACGGCCGAGCGGCGACACCGGGCAAGGCGACGGACGGGCAAGGCGGAGCATTTTCGCCCTAGGGTTTATATCAGGCAGAGGCAATCGTGTAAATGTAAAGAGGGGTTTGACCCTAAAACTGAAAATTGGAGATTTTGGGCCGCAAGGAGAAAGTCCACACGAAGCTTTGGTTGCTGAAGCCCAGAACACATTGAAACATTGAAGATACCCAGTTTTCGATCCAGCCCATCAGTCTGAAGAAGCCCACGGCCACGGCCAAGGCTCAGGTGAAAGAGACCTTTAACAAGAAGGGAACACAATCTGAAACATTAAGAAAAAGACATATGTAATAGACCTAGGTATTATAATTTAGGTTAGTTATAATTTTGTAAAACAACTTTTATGTATATTAAGATGAAGAGGAGGTGAAGTAATACTCACCTAAAAACACCAAGACCACCATTGTTTTTCCTTCTGCAAATTCCAGTAATATTTTCAGAAATCTTTAACCATTATTACACAATTTTATAATGTTTCTTTTCGTTTTTCTTTCAGTTTCACAAACACTAAAAACTAGATGATAAGAGGAGCAATCTTAGTCTTGTTCAAGATAAAATTAACATCATGGTATCAGAGCGGTTAAGATCGGGGATGATTATGCAAGAAGCACAAATGGCACAACACAACAGTAAACAACACTAAGAAGCACCAGACAGCAACAAAAACGGCACAAGAACAACAAGGTAAAAACCCAGATCTGCAAAATCAAGAAAAATGGACAGATTACAAAGTGTTACGCTCATTCCGGTGTTTGAGGGGAAGAACTACACGTTATGGGTAATCAAGATAAAACCAACCCTAAGGTATAAGGGGTTGTGAAAGGTAGTCACGGAAAGGCTACCGGAAATGCCTGAAATGGGTGACACGATCACCGAGGAATAGAAAAAACGAGCTATGGTAGAATGGCAGGAGCTCGAAGCGAAGGATCAGCGGGCGTTAGAGCTGATTTACCACGCGGTCATTGAAGAAATTTTCAGTGCACATTTATCCATGTGCGAGACAGCCAAAGCCGCGTGGGATTTACTAAAGACTAGGTTCCAAAGGGATCGTAAGGCAGATCGGATTAAGATGCAACGTTTAAGAGCCTCGTTTTACAATATGAGGCAGTCCCAAAAAGAGAAGATTAAGGAATATGCAAACAATATTACAGAAATTGGAAACGAGATTAGAGCCTATGGAGCAAGAATGGAAGAAGATGAAATGGTTTCGAAGATATTATGTTCTCTACACGAGAGATTTGACCCATATGTGGGTGTTTTGGAGCAAACTAAGGATCTAGAAACGTTGACCGTTGGGGAGCTTGTGATCGCATTAGAATCACAAGAGTTTAGGCTAGAGGACCGAGATGGTTCAGGCCTGAGCTTTCTACTCGAAGTATCAAGACTATAAAAACGCAAAAGCTGGAAAAAAATACGATATATTGAAAGAACCAATGGACAGCACAACGAAAAACAAGAAAGGATGCAGCATATGTAAAAAGGACAACCATATTGACGCACAATGCTATTTCAGAAACAAGAATGAAAGACCTGAAGGTTCTAGGGGTTTTAAAATGTCTAAGGAGTGTTTCAACTGTGGAAAAACTGGACACTTTTCGAGGAAATGCAGATTTAAAAAATTCCCACCGAATCAAGCACGACTAACCAGCGAACAAGAAGAAGATAATGCGCTGTTCACAGCAGCTCACACGATGATTCAAACCGAAGAAGATGGAGTTTGGCTAATAGACAGTGGTGCGACGAACCATATGACTCGAGAGGAAAGGTATTTCACTACTCTAGAAAGGAATTTTAAAATACCTATTAAAGTAGGAAATGGAGCGAAGTTGATTACGGTTGGAAAATGAACGATTGAAGTAATGACTAAAAAGGGGAAGAGAATCATTAACGATGTGTTTTTTATTCCGGGATTGAGTAAAAATTTACTAGGCTTACCACAGATGGTACGAAATGGATGCAAAGTTTCATTTGCTGAAGAGATGTGTGAGATTCGAGACAAAAATGGAAGAAAGATTGTAGAAGTGCCTATGATCAACAAAACTTACTCATTAAGATGGAATTTGTTCAAGGAGCACAAGAAGGAGATAAACGTTGAAACCTGTTACTTAACAGTAGAAAAACAAGCTTCGGGTGAGGAAGGTGTGTTTGAGAAGGATTGCGATCAAGAAGTAACCCTAAAACTGTTTTACGTTTTGTCAATGGAGTTTTTTTATCACAGTTTATCAGATGGAAGGGTTAAGAACCCAGTGTTATTGGATTGCACGAGTTCTGACCTAATCGGCAAAGCCGATACCAAAAACACCATGAGACAGGTAAAAGTCGATTCACTAAGTGTACTTAATACTACAACTCAGCCTACGGCTGAGTATTCGATCCTAACCACAATCATAAATCGTGAGTTATGGTGCAGCAGCTAATCGGAAACTCTAAGTTTCCGAACAACCAAGAACTGAAAATTAAATATTTACAATGCGGTGGAAGGAGAGAACCGCCGATGAGGCTACTGTCCGATGAAGGCAGCGGTAGTGGAAAACCTCGACGCAAAGAAGAAAACAAGATGTTAGAAATTGAAGTAAAACTTGACACCGAAATTAAGAAGCTTACCGTCGAACCGCAGCTGACCGGTGACGAAAAAGAACCGCCGAGAGAGGCCAAACCACCTGGAGGCGAAACTGATGAAGGGTTAATCGGCGATAACCTAGAAGAAACATGAGAGCAAAGGGAACAAAGGGTTACCGAATCTCACTGGACAAGAATAAACCGACGGACGAGAGCTAGGGTTGTCGAAGGAGAAGGAAGAAGGAACCTACCAGTAACGGCGAGCCGACAAGTGAGAGGGAGCAAGGCCACAGACGAAAGCTAGGGTTGAACGACGGCACGACCGAGAGAGAGTTCGAATCGAGAGAGAAGACCGAGAGGGAACTCGAACCGACGGGAACCGAGAGGGAGTAATACTCACTTTTATATATATATTAAAAGTGAAGAGGAGGTGAAGTAATACTCACTCAAAAACACCAAGTCCACCATTGTTTTTCTTTCTGCAAATTCCAGCAATTTCATAAACCTTTCACCATTGTTACACAATTCCAGAATGTTTCTTTTTATTTTTCTTTCAGTTTCACGGACACTAAACACTAAAAACCTTAGTCTTGCTCAGATAAAATTAACATCGTAACATTTAGCACGAACCCATTGTCAGATCTTTCGGGTTGTAAAAGATTATCTAGTGTAACTGTTATGCTACTACCGTTCGAAGTGGACGTTTCTATTATGTTGTCGTTGGATTCCCTCTGATCAGACTTGCTCTCGACTGTTGACGTCGAGCTTGTACTAAATGGATCCCGAGCTCTGTTGTCCGTGAATGAGTCCCTTTTAGTTTGGGTTCCCTTTTAAGTTTGGGAGGGAAGAACTTCTTTGGGACGGAAACGGCGACCAACAGTAACCTCTCGTGCTTGGTTCACGAGCTCCGTGAACGAGTCGCCGCATCGTCTTCCTAATAGCTAATGTATTTTCTTATTCCATAACGAAGGGTTTACAAGACTATTTATAGACAATTGAAAACCCTAAGTAAGTAAATTTTCCGTAATATAAAATATAAACTTTCCTAAATATAAAATATAAACTTTCCTTAATATGCCCCCTCAAGACGGAGCACGGAAGGTGATTCCGATCTTGACACAGAGATCATGGAAAGAAGAGCGCAGAAGCGGCTTCGTCAGAATGTCAGCAAGCTGATCGCGGGAGGTGACCTTCCGTGAACCAAATTACTAGTTGGTCATGTTGACCGTGAGAAGAGTGCTTAGCAGATTTTGTGGATCGAAGGTAGGAGCCGCATCGGAGAGATGGGCGGTAGGGTTACTGGTTTGGCCGGCCATGGATTAGGGTATTGAGGCGGCTGAGCAAGAGATGCCAGATCTAGCGTTAGGTGATGCGGATCTAGGGTTAGATCTAGGGTTTGATCTAGGGTTAGGCGATAGAAGGGCCGCCACCGCGACGCGATAACGACGGGACGCGGCGCGGGACGAGAGAGGGATGGGCGAGCCGGGACGCCAGAAAATCGGGGAGGGGCTAGATGTTTCATACGTGAGTGAAACACTGGATTAGCACTGAGATAGGTGGCCCCGACGTTATCACAGTAGATAGTAGGCGTACCCGTAGGAGAAACACCAAGTTCAGATAGCAAGGACATGAGCCATCGAAGTTCCGCGGACGTGTTGGCTACTGATCGATACTCAGCTTCAGTTGATGATCGAGAGACTACCTTGTTTCTTGGATGACCAAGAAATCGGATGTCGTCCAAGATATACAATATATGCCCCCGTAGAAGTGAAGTCATGACAATCACCAGCCCAATCCGCATCGCTAAATGCATGAAACTGGAGCATGTTTCTGGCCGAGAGAAAGACACCAGCAGTACGCGTTCCGTTAAGATAGCGAAGAACACGTTTTGCGGCTTTCCAGTGAAGATCCGTTGGAGCGTGCATGAACTGAGATAGCTTGTTGACAGCAAAACTTACATCCGGGCGAGTGAGCGACAGGTATTGCAAACTGCCAATGATTGTCCGATACTCCGATGGATCATCTAGAGGTGTCCCCGAGCGAATTGTGAGTCGCGACGTTGAAGCCATAGGCGTCTGTATCGGCTTAGCATCCTGCCTTTGTGTCCGGACTAGGAGATCATTGATGTATTTGTGTTGTGTGAGCATTAGGCCTGTGTCCGAGCGAGAGACCTCAACCCCAAGGAAGAAGGATAAATTGCCAAGATCTTTCAGAGAGAACCGAATCGCCAATGCCGTGATGAAGTTTTGAACTCGCGTAGAACAACTACCTGTCACAACAAGATCATCCACATAGACGAGAACGAAGATAGAGACTTCGTGATCTCGAAGAATAAAGAGAGATGGGTCGGCAAGAGAGTTACGAAACCCATGTGTGACGAGGAAGTTGCGCAGTTCAGAATACCATGCCCGAGGTGCTTGTTTAAGCCCATAGATAGCCTTTTGTAACTTGCAAACATGCGTTGGATTATCCTTGTCAATAAATCCCGGTGGTTGAGACATATAGACCTCTTCAATTAGACGCAAAAGCAAAAAGGCATTGTTAACATCAAGTTGTCTAAGGGGCCAACCTTTGGTGACAGCAATGCTTAGGACAAGTCGAATGGTTTTCGGTTTGACAACGGGGCTGAACGTCTCATGAAAGTCAACTCCCGGACGCTGATGAAATCCTTTAGCAACCAAACGTGCCTTGTACCGTTCAATAGATCCATCAGGCTTTCGTTTAACACGGAAGACCCACTTACATCCCACGGGAGCAGCAGCAGCCTCGGGGGGAACTAGGGTCCATGTGCCATTTCGAATAAGCGCATCAAACTCTTCCGTCATAGCCTTGCGCCAGTCTTTTAATGCTAATGCTTGGACAACTGATGTAGGTTCAATGTCAGCCCCTGACGCCGTGGCCAAGAGGGAGAATAGCTTGTTTGGCTTAGTGATGTTGTTCTTGGACCGTGTCGTCATAGGATGCAGATTTGTTGTAGGCTGCACCGTAGCTTCAGGATCAGTGCTTGAGCAGGTGGATACAGAGGTCACGGCAGCATGATCGAGCAGGGAGACTGGCTGAGAGGTGTCTGCAACTGTAACAGGTTCGGCATCATCATGATCCACATGAGTGTCCACGGTAGGAGTCACGGCAGGTGAAGAATCCGAGCTGGGGGGCAGACCCGAGGACGATGGAACAGAGGAGGGGACGAGAGAAACAGTAGGGTCCGAAGACAAGGGGGATGATGACGAAGGGTGTGGTGACATGGATGGGAAGAATTTTGAGTAGGCCGCATAAGGGAAGATGTTTTCATGAAACTCAATGTGTCTAGACACATAGATACGAGAGGTAACGATCAACCCCAAAGAGACTTATGTAAGGTGATGACATGGAAAGTGTTGGAGTTGGCATTCTATTGATCAGATAGACAGCCGTGGTGAATGCATAAGACCAAAAAGAGAGAGGGAGGGACGCATGCATAAGAAGAGACATGCCAGTTTTGACTATGTGTCGGTGGCGACGTTCCGAAATGCCGTTGTGCTCGGGTGTGTGGGGTGGGGTAGTGAAATGAGAGATACCATGGGAGGAAAGGAAGGAGGCTAGGGAAATGTATTCACCTCCATTATCAGTGTAAAGTGTTTTGATTTTAGTGTTGAATCTGTTTTCGACAAGAGCTTTGAACTTCATAAACTTGTCAAGGACTTGAGATTTGGCTTTAAGTGGGTATAACCAAGAGTAACGAGTGAAATGATCAACAAAAAGTACATAGTATTTGAAGCCATCGATGGAAGCAAGCGGAGACATCCATACGTCAGAAAAAAGTATTTCTAGAGGCATAGAGGAAGTGATAGTAGATTGAGCAAAAGGAAGTTTATGGCTTTTATTACGTGCGCAAGAGTTGCAAAACATAATGGAGGAATTCTGAGACAACGGCAAATGAAACTTAGACACGACATGCTTTAACATAGGAAGGGATAAATGACCTAAACGAGAGTGCCACTCGGACAAAGTGGACTTGACACTACTGAAAGCAACAAAGGTTGACGCAGAGGAGGGTTTGAGCGGCCACTCATAGATACCGTCTTTACTTTTACCTGTTAGGATTGGTGCCCCCGTGCTGAGATCCTTCACCTGAAAATGATGTGGAAAGAATTCCACAGAAACTCCATTAGTATTACAAAGCTGGTTGACCGAGACGAGATTTTTATGAATCGATGGCACACAAAGCACATTAGTAAACGATAAAGGACGTGTGGTAGAAGGCATAGAAAAAGAACCCGTGTGAGTTATTGGTAGGGTCGAGCCATCACCAACAATCACATCCTCTCCTCCACGGTATGGACTATGAAGTGCCAGATTTTGAAGATCGGATGTGATATGATGCGAAGCCCCACTGTCAAGAAGCCACGAACCAGAATCATAGTACGGCGCGAGCGCATTGTGAGCCTGCGGTTGCCACGATCTGCCTGCATTGTTCCACGATTGTTGAGGCTGTGGAGGATGTGAATGAGATCTGTGCGTCGTGATCAGTGTGAATTGAAAGCATCTCTTTGCACTATGTCCAAAGACTCCACATGCTTGGCACTTGCCTTGATACCCTTTAGATTGCGAGCGGTGTGATCGATGATCAGATGTATGGTCTCTACCTCGTCCGCGAAAGTGCTGTTGGGAACGAGTGTTGGTGCAGTGAGCCGTCACGGGTACAGACTGCAGGATGGGTTGTGAGACATCCACAAGGAGCTTGGCTTCATGATTGATTAATTTTTCATGAAGTTCTTCAACGGAGATGGCCGTGTCTCTTGCTTGAACAACATCAATGATTGGTTTGAATTCATCCGGTAGACCAGAGAAGATGGCATCGAGTAGATCTTCATGATCAAGTGGTTTGCCAAGCAATGCCAATTCATCAGCCTTTGTGATGAGGAATCGAAAGTAATCATCAATGGTTTGTGCTCCTTTCACACACCGTTTGATTTGATCCCTCAGCTGAAGGATATGACCTCGTGAGGCTTTGCCGTATGTCGAGGCAAGTTTGTTCCATGCTTCCCGAACAGAGGAACAGCGGGCGACGAGTGGCTGAAGGGGAACGGAGAGAGCCCCGAGAATAGCACTGAACAACAATCTGTCTTGTTGTTTCCATGGCTCAAAGGCCGGGTTGGCTTGCATAGAGTCGTCAACAATGATGGTGGCCGACGGCACGCAGGAATCGTCGGAGATAAAACAATCTAGTTGATGTCCTTCAAGGAGAGTTCTTACTTGTATACTCCAAGTAAGATAGTTCGTGCTTGTGAGTTTGGTGACATTGTCCATGTTAACCGTAAGAAGTGTTTTCTGCGGTTCTCGGGTATTGAATGTGGCGGCAGTTACAGTGTGAGCAGAGGATGAAACGGATTGTTCCGTAGCCATGATAGATAGGAGTTGACGTTGACAGGAGACGTCGTCAATGAAGATGGAGATAGCGCAGGGAAGAACGACCGAATTAGGGGGTGGCGGCTAAAACAGGATAGACAAAAAAAGAAAAAAAAATAGATTATTTTGTCTTATGACTTGGACTCTGATACCATAATAGCTAATGTATTTTTTTGTTCCATAACGAAGGGTTTACAAGACTATTTATAGACAATTAAAACCCTAAATAAATAAATTTTCCGTAATATAAAATATAAACTTTCCTTGATACTTCCTTCCCCTCCACCAGCCTCCGTGACCCTTCTTCTTAGAAATGACAGTCTCCGTGCTGTCATTTCTAATCTTCTCAATACCTACGTCGTCCCTTCTGTTCGGTACTATTCTCTTCCCTGATTGATTTTCCATGGATAATCTGCCTATGTATTCGATTAAACCCCTGAATCGATGGGAGGATTGGTCAGTCTTGAGAAATGGGCTTTGCAGTTCTTACGCTGCTATGAATTATTAATCTTTTGCAGGCAACGGGAGAGAAGTTACAGCTGTCCTGAAGCTTGTCGGCCACACCGCAAAGAACTTTCCAGGGGTCTTCCATCACAGAAACCCTGCTGGTCGAATTCTGCCCTTCTTTGCTGAACCAGCATTTGTGTAAGTTTTTTTTATCAAGTTTCTCTGGATTTCTAGCTATCCATCTAAATCGCGGATTCGGTGTCTGCACCATAATATATGACATTACATTTAATAAGAACTTTTACAGTTTTCACTTCTCTTATATTTGAGGTTCTGAATTGACTTGTCATCCTCATTTGTTGTCTTGCGATTTAAGAGTGAGACTTCCAATGTAAAAACTGTTACAAAGTTTTTCATTCCAATATTTGCTAGGGTAGTTTCCAAACTCTGTTCCATACCATGGATTCGAAAGTTTCGTGATCCAGGTGATGTTGCTTTATACATTAGTTTTCTCAAATTGCAGTCCTGGGCATGGAGTGATTCTTGAAACTGTCGGCTCTCTCTTAATGTTGTTACGCTCCAACTCAAGGAAGCCATACGGTATGTTTTTCCATGATGCTTTGCAGGCCATTGAAGGTGAGAGTAAGATTATGGAAGTTATTTATCTTACATGATCACGGTATTGTGTGTCCTTTGCTATCCAAATGAAAAATCTCTTTGATTTCGAGTTACATTTTTCTGCCACAAAACTTTCAGACTAACTTCATGGTGGTTGTGATGTTTAACAGAAGAACTAGTTCTCAGGTTTTCTTGTTTTAGAAGAGAAATATAAGTGTTTCCCCTCAATTTTTTGGTGGAGCCATTTCTGTGTGACCTCTACGAATGTTAATATAATGAAAACTACTATTCCTGAAATATGCTCTACTTATACTGCACTGACACCCCTTTGTATTTTTCCTCGATGAAGATGCTCCATATATAAAGTTATGAAAGGAACTTTTATGATATTATTGAGAAGGCTCTGGGAACAGCTAAAGATCTTGTCATCCAGACTCTTCTGGAATACACAGCGGAAATTATGGTATCTGTCAATATTGTCTCT
>CM071862.1:26007352-26020065 GCA_036759665.1 Gynandropsis gynandra | reverse complement strand
ATTGATTATCCGAATAAATGCATCAAGGTTAATAAACCAATCTTGCTACAAGCATGTGAAAGGAGGATTTGCGATACTACTCTCAAGAGAAATCAGACGTCCAAATGTGGTAAGAGCAATCGCAGAGGCTGTTTTGGGAGTTGAGAGGTTTCACATCTGTGTCTTCATTCAGTAACCAGACTCTCCAGGAAAATGGTCCCTATCATCCTTCCTAAGCTTTTAAAATCTTGGCAGGTCAATGATCAAGCGGTCGATATATTGAATGAAGACACAGATGTGAAACCTCTCATAGTAGATTGGCTACCTAGAGTGCTTGCTTTTGCTCTCAATCAAAAGGAAGAGAAGCATTTGTTCTCTGTTTTGCAAATGTATCATTCACAGATTGGTTCTGACAACTTAGAGATCTTTGCAGCTGCATTACCTGCACTTTTGGATGAGCTTGTATGCTTTGTGGAGATTGCTGATGTATTGGAGACAGATAGTAGGTATGTATCATGTGAGAAATACTCAAATCATATTTGATGATGATTATCTAATAACATCAATCATATTTGATGATGATGATTTAAAGAAGTGGTCATGGTGCTTTGTGTATTGGAATTGAGATGATGTTTGTGTGCAGCGTTCCAATTGAGCTGTGTAGACTCATGGTTGACACAATGGGGGACATTGTGCACAGTATGCAAAATGAAAATGAGAAGGGAGAAGGGAATAGATAAATGAAAAGCTCTGTGTGGCCATTCACATAATGATTTTAATGGCAGCAATGACGTTGTTGTAGGTGAATAGAGGAGCAGACATGAGTGTGGAAGAGAGCTTTTGTTGACTGCCACTTTTTGAGCCTTTTTGTAATGATGGTTGTGTTTATCCAACAATACCAATACCATTGGATTAGATTGGAGTCTAACGATGTTACCTTCCGTCTCTCCATAGTAAACTCTCTGTATATATAACATACACACCTAGCTTGGTTCCAACAAGAATGATGGGGACATCGGGAGCGTAATGTTTCAACCCTGGGATCCCCTGGAAGACAATGGTTGGATCATCAGGAGATTGTTGGGAGAGATAAATCAGTTGGATCATCATCAGAGTAAGACGAGACTCAATGGCCTTGTCGAAGACTTTCATAAGAGTATCCTGGATAAAGCAACCAGGGAAACTAAAATGGAAATTCCATAATCACGGTTAAATCAGCTATTGGAAACCCTGGATAACACATAATATACCATGTCCTTGTATTTCTCTCCATCGGGTAAAATCACGCTCTCGATGGAGTTTCCTCTTGTTAAAGCATCTCCAATCTTGTCCAGATAAAGAGGCGCAACTTTATCATTAGTTACCACAAGAACTCGTTTCCCATGAACATGCTTATTCATTCCAATCAATAACACATTCTCTAAGAACAAAGTCTGAAAAAGAGACAGCCATCCTATGTCGGAACAGGGACAAATTAACGAACAAAGGCCTAGGCACTACTAAGTTTATCAATACTAACACATCACGTATTCTAATCAATCGGCCTGCCGCCCTTGAAATGATATTTAACACATTTCACACTCGAGGAAATAATATTGACACGGATTAGTGTAAAAGGGACTACCTTTGAAGAAGTTCGGGTCAATCAAGCAGCCCGGACCTGATGTAGATCGGATAACTCCGATTACCCAAATCGACCTCGACGATTGTGTGAGAAGCCGTAGGCCTCTTATCAATAACCGATTCATCCATCACCTGAATTGCACTGGCTCGTACCCCAAACCCTCCCAAGAGTCACCGAAGAAAAAGATAACCCAACCCATGTACACTTGGAAGAACAAGGTCGAACGAGAATGCTCGGAGGAGCAATCAAGGCACGGCTCTCAAATATGGTCGGGTTATTGGAGGAGAGAGAGAGCGAAAGGGTGTTGGCGGTGGCGAACGCCATGGAATTGAAACAATGAGACGACGAGCAGCGAGTGGAGTGAGACTGTTGTTCTTATGCTCATGAAACTATTATAGTTTTTCATGAGCTTTTAACATCTTGTCTTCAATTGTGCATGCGGAATAATAAAGTGGATTTGATGTGGTTTAAGATGTATTATAAGGTGTATATTTTGGTGGTAATGTTGCTGTGTTTTTGTGGGAAAATGAAGAACACAACAATTGAGAAATTTTTGGATGTTTTACAAGTCACACACCCTTCCTAATTCATATATGTTTTGTTGTCCAAAAGGGAGTTTTTAGACAAAACCCTTACAAAATGTAGACCTATTATACTATTTTTGGTCTGAATACATAGATATTGACTTCTTTGCCCATATGTATGCCCATTTTTAACATTTTACTGTCGCTTGATTCCCTTTTGATCTCGTGTTCTTCCTCTGCATGGGCCTCCGATTTATGTTTTGGGCTTCATAATGGGTTGTTAGGCCGCTTCTTCCTCGTCTGGGCCGCTTCTTCTTTTGTTGGGCCGCTTCTTCTTCTGCTAGGCTACCGCTGTGTTCATGGGCTCGTGCTGGGTCAAATGCTTCTAGGCCGGAATGGAGACAAAGCCCACCACCGAAGGTAATATGTCGGTCTTGGCTTCTCTCGAACCCCATTCCAGAAGCTTCCCTTGCCTGATGTCTCTCTCTCTTTTTCATGTTGCACCTTCGCCGGTCAACCTCTTCGGTCTCCCTATTGGTCGGTCGAGGTGCAACACCAATCTTCTTCCTCAGCTCACAAAATCGTCCAGTGGGCAAGGGCTTCGTGAGGATGTCTGCAACCTGCTCCTCACCGCGTACGAAACGCAAGTCAACTCTCCCTTTCGTCTGTGCTTCTTTGATTACAGAAACCTTATTTTTATATGCTTAGTTCGCTTGTGATCTATCGTATTCTTTCTGATAGCTATTGTGGTTGTACTGTCGCTGTAAATATGTACCCCCGATTGCATGCGAAACCCTAGTTCTTCGAATAACCACGATAGCCATGGTGCATGATTTGTTGCTGCGCTTAAGGCCATATACTCGGCCTCCGCGGTTGATTATGCCACTATTGACCGTTTTTGGGTTTCCCAACTAAACAATGAACTTCTAATAGTAAAACAAAAGTCGCTTGTGCTTCGCATATCACTTAGACTTCCTGCTAAGTCCGCATCTGCATATTGATCATCTCGTTTTTATACGTATTTCTTGCACGATTTTAGAGATGTTTACGATATAGATGCGATGTTTACGTATGATTCTGTATCCGTTTTAATTGTTTTCATATTTTCATGTTCTTACAGGTTTTAATGCAAATTCGGTTCATTTTGGAGCTAAAGAACGTGCACGAGACAAAGGACAACCATCAAGGATCATCACGAAACAAACGGGACGAGAATCGGCGAGGAATGAGTTTAGCCCGCGCGGGGTACACCCTTGCCCGCAGGGGCATTTAGTTCGGCAATGCTACGGGCGTTTGGTCCAGCAACTTGAGCACGAGTCGGGCAAGTACTACACACGGTCGGGGCATCAGCCCGAGCGGGCCACACCCCAGCCCGACCGGGGCATTCCTTAGCCCGCGCGGGTCGCCTTGTTTTCCATCACGATCATGCGCGTCGCACCCAAGCGGGATCGGAGGAGAGCTTTAGTTGGAGAGTGAGTTGGGAGAATTCACACGAGGAGAGAGAGTGGAGAGAAGAAGGAGATTCTTGCGAAGGAGACGTACAAGGAGTATTGGAGATCAACTCAAGACTTCGGTTTCGTTTGGTTTTCATGTTGTTTAGACTTTCTACTTCGATTATGTTTGTTTACGGACGCATGATCGAGTAGTTTGTTTTGTTCTAGGAGAAGGGATTAGCCCATGGCTATCCCGGAACCACTTTGATTTATCTTTGAATGCATTTACCCGTTTTCGTTTATCTATTCTTTGTCTGAGATCTTGAATGACATGTATTTACGAAGGCCAAGTAGATGCATGTGTTAGGGATTAGGAGAAGGACCGAAAGGAGAATTCTAGTCCTAGAAGATCAGGTTTAGAACAACCGAGGTTAGGCCACAAAATTAGGGTAGCAGCGGTTAAGGGTAAAACAGATGAATCACAGATCTTATGGGTTTAGTTCAAGGTGTCAGCCACGAAAGTAGGGGATAACTTGACTAAATCACGTGTCTATGCCTAGAGAGAGGGTAGATATCATATTAGGATCGTTTGCCTTAGATAACTTGACTGAGATTGCATGATAAATAGGTTGATTGTTGGTTTCGGTAGTGTTGTGGTGAAACCAGATTCCTGGAACGTTTGTCTCATTGTTAAGAACTAGTTTGTTTATTTGTTTTCAGTATTTCATTCTCAATTCCCATATTTCATTCGTTTACAAGCGATTGCACCTGTACACACGTGTCGTGCACTTGCGGGTAGTTTAGGTTATTTGTTTAACTTTGATAACACATCAAGTTTTTGGCGCCGTTGTCGGGGACTATTGTCAACACGTCTTGGATTTGAGCCTGTTCTTGTTTGGGACTATTGTCAACACGTCTTGGATTTGAGCCTGGAGTCTTTCTTGTTTGTTTTTGTTTTCTTTTCTTTCGTTTCTTTCTACCTAATTCCGTTTATTTGTCCTTTATTGGTTTATGACCAGATCTCAAGGTGCTTCAAATCTACTCCAAATCGACCCCGAGATCGAGCGAACTTGCAGACAACTGAGAAAGGGCAAGGAAGAAGGTAACACAGAGCCGTCAAAACAACGAGATATGGATAATCAGAACGGCCATGAACAGCTTCAATTACCTCTCGGTAATTTGGGCCACATGCAGCAACAGCAACTCGCGCCTCAACCACGAGAACCACAGGCTCCTCCACCTTGTCGCCTTAGAGATTACGTGGTGCCGAACATGAACAACGTGCAAACAACCATAAGGATGCCTGCTGTTGCTAGGGAACAGTTCGAAATAAAGTCGGCAATGATCAACATGCTTTATCAGAAGCAATTCATGGGTAGAAATCATGAGGATCCCCACCAGCACCTGAGAGACTTCCTTGAGCTTTCCGCTACATTCAAGATACACAGAGTCTCAGAGGATGCGATCTTACTGCGTCTCTTCCCCATCTCAATTGGGGGACGAGCAAATACATGGCTGCAATCGCTTCTCGCTGGTTCAATCACGACTTGGGACCAGCTCTACACACTGTTCTTATCACGCTTCTTTCCTCCGAGTAAGACGATTCAGATGAGGGGGAATCACAACGTTTAGATGCAGAGATGGAGAAACTTTATTTGAAGCGTGTGGCAGATTTAAGGATTTTCTACAGATGTATCCACACCATGGTCTCGAGCAGTTGTACGTTATCCAAACCTTTTACAACGGAATTTCAGATGAACACCGAACGACGTTGGATAACGCTGCTAGAGGATCATTTCTGGATCTGAGCGTTGAGGAGGCATACGAGCTGATCGATAACCTCGCCATGAACCACACTATGTGGTCAACACCGAGAGGTATGCCTAACAACACTCGACGTCTATACGAGCCGAATCAGAGCAGAGCAACGGGCAATGCAGCGAATGCCATGTACTGCGTGAATTGTGGAGATACAAAACACGTGGCTTATCAATGCACGCTGCAAGAGAATGTGGAACATATGAATTATGCCCAGCAGCAAGGAAACACGCAATTCGGGAATACCTACAACCCGAATTGGAGGAATCACCTGAACTTGTCATACCGAACAACTCAACCGATGTAGTATTCGGGATTTCAGCAACCACAGCAGCCATACCAGCAAAATACAGCATTTTGAGAATGCTCAACAAGTTCCGCAAGCTCCTCAACCTCCTCAAGCCCTTTCGTCGAACCTTGACGCGGTAATGCTCGAATTTATCAAAGAGCAAAGGCAGCAACATTCAACTCAAACCAAATTCAATGCGGATGTGGGGACAGCAATCAACGAGCTCAAAACTCAGATAGAATCCTTGAGCAACCATGTTAAGAGCTTAGAGAACTCCGTAGCACAGCAAGCTGCCTCATCCTCTCGGAATCCCGGACAGCTTCCCGGTAAACCCGAGTTAAACCCGCGAGAGGACGTGAACGCTATTTTTGTGTGCAGCAGTGATGTGATCGATCATTCACCCTCCAAAAATCAAGAGCAAGCTGCGTGTACGTCCATGAAAAGAGGCAAAGGTAAGGTTGCGATTATGGAAGGAGTCGAACCAGGTTTAGACAACCCATACATTGTTCCTCCGGCATACAAACCTCCTATGTCGTTTCCTCAACGGTTGGTGAGCAGTAAGAATGAAGAATGAGTGGGCAGATTTGTAGAGGGTCTCAAGAAGCTTGACATCAACATCCCATTCGTGGAAGCCCTCCAAAAGATGCCTAATCATGCCAAACTCAGCAATGAGGTTCTTTCCAAAGAGAAGCATATCGAAGAGAACGAGACGGTAGCACTCATCGAGGAATGCAGCGCTATCCTTCAAAACAAGCTGCCACCTAAGTTGAAGGACCCCGGAAGCTTCTCCATTCCATGCACAATAGGTAACATTGATATTGATAATGCTTTGTGTGATTTAGGGGCAAGCGTGAGCATCATGCCACACTCGGTTTTCAAGATGTCTCTATGCCTCGCGGATCGTTCGTAAGAGATCCGGTGGGAATTGTTGAAAACTTTCCCACCATGGTAGGTAAGCTTTGCATTTGCACTGATTTTGTTGTACTTGAAATAAAGGAAGATGCTAGGATATCTATTATTCTTTGTAGACCTTTCTTAGCTACTGCAGGTGCCATGATAGACGTACAACAAGGAAAACTTTCCTTACGTGTCGGAGATGAGACGATAGAATTCAACTTGTCGAGCCCCATGAACGGACCCTTATCCAAGGAGTCTTTCCTTAGAGTGGATTCGCTGGAAAAGTTATTAAAAGACACATTTGATCAAGTAAGTGCTTCTGATCCTCTTGTACGACATTTAACACGAGTTTTCTATTTGTGTGCATGTTTTTATTTGTTATTGATTGTCCATTCTTCGAGTCACGTGCACTCTCTTTGTTTGAATTGAAAATGTGAGTATTTGTTATCATTTAATCTTTTAGAGGAGCATAATTTTTTTTATAATTTCAAATGAACTTTATTGGTCCTACGTACCACAATGTCTTTTCATTACTTCAATTTTTACTAATTTGCATATTTTTCCAAGATGAAGCCTCATTTTGAACTCTAAATGAGTATGGCTAACTATGTTTAAATGAACACAAAAATGTCTAATTAATGGTTTAGTTTTCATGTTTAATTTAAATGAACAAATTAATTCTAAATTAATAGGATAATTCTGTTATTAATTGTTTAATATCCTAGTTTATGTGTTAATAATAAAATAAAATGTCATCAAATCAGACTAAAAAAATTGAAGAAAACATAGTTTTAATTAATAAAAAATTTAAGACTAAAAAATGAATACAAAAGAACAAAACATCTATACAATTAAAATTGTAATCAAATTAATCATTATTGAGTTAAATTGAAGTGTATTCGTATTAGTCTCACTAAAACTAAAATGTAATGATATTTTTTAAAAAGATAAGTATAGTTAAACCGTGTGAAAATACTAACGATTATGTTAAAATGAAGATATAGTCATAAACTAATCAAAATTTCAATTATCAATTAGTCTATGAAGTTAATGTGTATTCATGGTAATTCTTAAATCCTCGTAAAACATATATATGATAAATTAATTAAACAAATCATTATCATTACTTAGTTTTGTTTATTTTATTAGTTTTAATCATATGATTGACTTTATCACACTTTTAATAGGTCAATAAACAATAAGTCATGAACTAATAAATTGTAAATTATCAAGGAGACTATCAAGGAAGCAACAATATAAAGTATATCTAGTAATAAACACATCAAGATGTCTATGTATACAGGGTTATCAGGAAAGACAAAAAAATATATTCTCCACAAGTAAATAAAGAGAAAAACATACAAAAGAGAATAGAGAGAGTTTAACAAAGAAAATTGTTTCTTTCAAAGAACTTGAGAGTGTTTTACAAAAGTCTTAGATATATTGTTTAGAGACTCGTGGAAAAGTTATCCCGAGAATAGTTTTAGATGATCCATATATTGAATGGAATGATGTTTAAGAAAAAATTAGTTATATCACAATTTTGCTTTATTACCAAATTACTTATACTTATTTTAAATTTAAACATTGGACATTTTATTTTTATTTCAACAAAGAAGTGCTAAGGTTTAATTACATCATATCAAATGATGGAATCTTAGTCATCCATAGTAATAATTTTTTTCAAAATAACAAATTTTCCATTTTTCCTTTTTAATTCTTTTGTCATATCTCTATCTTAAAATATTTCTTTAATCATTGCTATATATTTCCATATGACTAATATTTTCAAAAATAGGTCACTTCAAATTTTTCTATTTAATATTTTTTTCATGTCTCTATCTTAAAATTTCTTTATCATTTTCTTTATACTTCCTTATTTGTTAAAAAACTAAACCATATGTAGTTTTCATTTGTCATATAAATCCAAACTTTTCTAAAGGGGAGTTAAAATACTAAATGATAATATTTTTCATCGCATTCCTTTTTAATATGATGATAATCATTTAAATCTTTTTCTCTTTGGATGAATATTATTTGTATTTATGAATTACATATGGTATGTAATTTTGTTGAACTTTATGCCCTTTTTTGAAACTTAAATCTATAAATACAGTCGCTTAGAGAAGAAATATACAAAAACATTGAAAAAATAAAAATATTTAAAAAGGAACAACATAATAATACAAAATCAAGATGGAGATGATAAAAGTGTTGATGGTTTTGTCTCTGCTTGTCTTTCCCTTAGCAACCGTGGAATGTGCTCGCAACAATAAAGTGCACCCGATCACGACGGTGCCATATTCACATGTGGTAGAGATGGCAAACTTTTCACTCACGGCACATAACAGGATGAGCAACACGGATTTGACGTTGCTTAATGTGCAGAGTAGTCGGATAACGTCTATTGAACCTTTCCGCACTTATTACTTGCACATTACTGCATCTGACAACAATGGATATTGTGCTGTTGCCAGAGAGGATACTAGGAATAGTGCCAAGAGTTTAGTCAGCTTCGCACGAGGTTAATTAAAATGAATATTTTCATATATAATATTATAATATATTTTTCATTGAATAAATGGAATAATACTTTATCTTATTGATCGTGTCGATTTTCTATTTGTGTGCATGTTTTTTTGTTATTGATTGTCCATTCTTCGAGTCACGTGCACTCTCTTTGTTTGAATTGCAAATGTGAGTATTTGTTATCATTTAATCTTTTAGAGGAGCGGATTTTTTTTATAATTTCAAATTAATTTTATTGGTCCTACGTACCACAATATCTTTTCATTACTCCAATTTTTACAAATGTGCATATTTTTTTCCAAGATGAAGCCTCGTTTTGAACTCTAAATAAGTATGGCTAACTATGTTTAAATGAACACAAAAATGTCTAATTAATGGTTTAATTTTCATGTTTAATTTAAATGAACAAATTGATTCCAAATTAATACGATAATTCTGTTATTAATTGTTTAATATCCTAGTTTATGTATTAATAATAAAATAAAATGTCATCAAATCACGCAAAAACAGTATTTAGAAATTTTGAGGGAAAAAATTGAAGAAAACATAGTTTTAATTAATAAAAAAAATTGAGACTAAAAAATGAATACAAAAGAACAAAACATCATTACAATTGAAATTTTAATCAAATAAATCATTATTGAGTTAAACCGAAGTGTATTCCTATTAGTCTCACTAAAACTAAAATGTAATGATATTTTTTTAAAAAGATAAGTATAGTTAAACCGTGTGAAATACTAACGATTATATTAAAATGAAATATAGTCATAAACTAATCAAAATTTCAATTATCAATTAGTCTATGAAGTTAATGTGTATTCATGGTAATTCTTAAATCCTCGTAAAACATATATATGATAAATTAATCAAATATAAACAAATCATTACTTAGTTTTGTTTATTTTATTAGTTTTAATCATATGATTGACTTTACCACACTTTTAATAGGTCAATAAACAATAAGTCATGAACTAATAAATTGTAAATTATCAAGGAGACTATCAAGGAAGCAACAATATAAAGTATATCTAGTAATAAACACATCAAGATGTCTATATATACAGTATTATCAAGAAAGACAAAAAAAAATATATTCTCCACAAGTAAATAAAGAGAAAAACATACAAAAGAGAATAGAGAGAGCTTAACCAAGAAAATTGTTTCTTTCAAAGAACTTGAGAAGTGTTTTTACAAAAGTCTTAGATATATTGTTTAGAGACTCGTGGAAAAATTATTCCGAGAATAGTTTTAGACGATCCGTATATCGGATGCAATGATGTTTAAGAAAAAATTAGTTATATCACAGTTTTGCATTATTATCAAATTACTTATACTTATTTTAAATTTAAACATTGGACATTTTATTTTTATTTCAGCAAAGAAGTGCTAAGGTTTAATTACATCATATCAAATGATGGAATCTTAGTCCTCCATAGTAATAATTATTTTCAAAATGACCAATTTTCATTTTTCCTTTTTAATTCTTTTGTCATATTTCTATCTTAAAATATTTCTTTATGTCTCTATCTTAAAAAATAAGGCACCTCAAATTTTTCTATTTAATATTTTTTCATGTCTCTATCTTAAAATATTTCTTTATCATTTTCTTTATACTTCCTTATTTGTTAAAAAACTAAACCATATGTAGTTTTCATTTGTCATATAAAGCCAAACTTTTCTAAAGGGGAGTTAAAATACTAAATGATAATATTTTTCATCGCATTCCTTTTGAATATGATGATGATCATTTAAATTTTTTCTCTTTAGATGAATATTATTTGTGTTTATGAACTATATATGGTATGTAATACAAAATCGAGATTGAGATGATAAAAGTGTTGATGGTTTTGTCTCTGATTGTCCTTCCTTTAGCAATCGTGGAATGTGGTCGCTACAGTAGTGCAACCGATCACGAACTTGTCATATCCACCTGTTGTAGAGATGGTAAACTTTACCATCATTGAACATAACAGGATGGCAACACGAATTTGAGGTTGGTTAATGCATAGTGGTCGGACAGATTTCGTATGTCTGTCAATTTTCTATTCACGTATTTGTGATAATTAAAATATATTAATCTTACATTTTGTATATAATTCATTAATTTGAAAATTTTCATTAGATTTGATATACATACGGGGCAATACAAACATACGAAATGAAATTTTCAATGTATAAATTTGAACAATAGATTTATAAGTTGTAATGTAAACAACTAGTGCACTTTGTTTATAATGAAAATTTGAGACGCGACTGAGATTGCGTCCTTCACCTTCAAGAGAGGTCTTAGAAATGGTAAAACCGCAAAAAATCCAGAGTGACCCCTCGAAAGAGCCACTGCCATCACCATTAAAAACCGACGACTCGCTCTCCCCGATCCAATGGTAAATCACCGTGAAGCAACAAACACGCTGAAGAATCAATTTCTTATGACAAAGCTACAGCACCAGAAGCACATTCAGAGAAATGCCGAATCAAACAAACTCTATTTCATACATGTTCTGAATAATATGAAATGAAATTTTCAATGTATAAATTTGAACAATAGATTTATAAGTTGTAATGTAAATGAATAGTGCACTTTTTTTATAATGATACCTAAAACTGAAAAAGAATTGGATTGAAGCACATGCGTGAAAAATCCTCCTCGAATATTGTTATATTTCGTAAAATATATTTTTTTGCCACACTATCGTTTCAGGTGTAATCTCTATATTATATTTTAAAAAAAATTTATCTTACATATAATATAATATTCTCTGTTATTATGTTTTACTTCACAATATATTTTTTTCTTTTATAGACTATTCAATATATAAAAATACTAGAATATTCACATTATCAAGATTTGGTATATCCTCAACATTACACACTTTATTGATCTTCTTTATATAAAATCGTACACCAAATTGTTGTTAAAGTTAAAAAAAACAAAATTGGTGTACCAATCATTTTTCATTCGAATGAGATTAAGGCTCAAATATTTTTAAAGTATAATTATGATTCACTGAACTCATGAATTTATTAGCAAAAATAAAAGAGCATACATATTCAAGAAGTATCCTACATGAAAAGATTGGAAACTTATCCAAATACATCAAAAGAATAATATCACTACAAAAAAACTGCGATTTCCAACGGACGAATCCGTTGGAAATCGCCAAAAATCCGTTGGAAATAGCCGTTTCCAACGGACACCAACGGATTTCCATCCGTCGCGAAAAGTTCGTTGCAAATGAGGATCCGTTGCAATTCGTGACGGCCTTCCAACGGATATTATCCGTTACAAAAATGCAACGGACTTTCAACGGAGTCAGCCGTTAGAATAATAGTAACGGATCACCGTTGCAAAACGTTGTGACGGACGGCCGTTGGTGTGCAACGGCGGTCCGTTGCAAAACCGGAAATCTTTGCAACGGACATCCGTTGCCAAGTGGCGGGACATTGCAACGGATTACCGTTACAAAATGGAGGGAGCTTGCAACGGATGGCCGTTGCAAACTGGCGGGAAGATTTAGCGGGAAAAATATTTTTTTAACGGAAGCCCGTTAGCGGTTGCAACGGATGTCCGTTGCAAAAGGGTGGGAAAAAATTTGGCGGGAAAAAATTAGCAACGGATG